>JAJODA010000505.1:0-79645 GCA_021730345.1 Fusarium cicatricum
GCCTCCCACCGCACACACTTTGAGGAGCACGTCAAGCCCGCCTTCGAGGGCAAGCCCACCACCGATGACGGAGCCGCAGCAAAGTCAGGGGGCAAGGGCGTCATGGGTGTCTTCTCGAGCATGCTGGGCCGTGAGGAGCAGGGCGAGGACGTGGGCTCCTCCCAGGAGCGTCTAGGCTACGAGAGCCTGAGCGAGGAGGATGACACTGTGGGCATGCGCGAGAGCGATCTGGTGCGTTCCATCGAGTCCAAGGCCCGCGTGGCCTGGGAGAAGGAGAAGGAGAACCAACGGAGAGGGGGCACCCTCGATCACCTGGGCCTCGAGCCGGCTCCGGTCCCCGACAAGAAGTCGTGGTGGAAGTTTTGGTGAGTATGAGACGAGATAATTGGAAACATGGCGACAGGTCAGGCAGAGGCGGATTGTACGTGATGGGGTCAAAAAGAAGTGTATCATATCGTGTAGATTGGCAGTGCATTAGACGGCGTCGGGGGACCATCTTGAGTGTACCATCAAGGGGAAACAAGCCCTACTTTACCATATCTATTCAGAATACCAAGCGTTCAAACAAGCAATCAGCATATTCTCGCTGCATACGGGCCTACTCTCACGGTGTTTGGATTATAAAGTATGAGTTCATACGCTATTTCAAGCTTCATTATGCTATGTGTGTCGACAGTGTCGCTGTTATGGTATTTCCATCTATACCGAGACAATCTTCCGGATCGTCTCTCCCAGTCCAGATCCCCTATTTCCATGTGGGTGATCAATATTTACCAAACGCTGTCCGGGTGTAACCGCTTGCTCCAGGTCCATGACGCCTAAAATCAAGACACAAAAGAAAAAGTATAAAAGACCGAATTCCATGATTGCCTTTGAGCCAGGTTATTGTAAGCCTTTGGGCTCCAGTCCATCCAACGCCTTGACACTCCAACCGATTGGGAACATGGCTCAGCACAATCCTCTCGGGAGTCTCGTCGCACATCCTTCGCGCAACTTGTCTCTGTATAGTGATTGGCGTATCAAAGCCTTGTAAGCCTTGAGTGCGGTAGGCCGAGACGAAAAACCAGTATCATTATCGAGATTAGCAGCATGCGATTTGAAGGCTGCTTCTTCCGACCTCCTGGCTGTCGATGGCTCGAGTCCCCGCACAAGACTTTTGAGGTTCAGACGCTTCTCTCTCCAGTCAAGTGGCCTCACTTCGCTGTCCTACAGCAAATCGTGTTCGCGAGGATCCACAATAATCTTCTCCTTCCCCTAGGAAATGATGATGTGGTTGAAGTGGCCTGGAACCTTGAGACGACACTTGTCACAGTCCGCTCGGTATCCTATGCTGAAACTCTTCTTCATGCCCGGCTGCCATGTCCAGTTGTTGACGGTGTGTCTACTCCGGATGTGGCCCCTTCGGGGAGAAGGAGTTGTAGGGTCACCATCCCCGTCAGCCGACTGGGCTGAATGATGTGATTCGACGTCCATCATGGCATTAGGATGCTCCATCTCGTGTGGTGAAGAGTCAATGGGCAGGTGGTGATGTTCCATGTCTGGTGTGGGATTGCCTTGAGCGTTGACGTCAAACTCCATTATGGTAGGGGTGATAGGCTGCTGGCCCGCCATAGAGTCACACTCGGAAATCGGTGACGGGAGGCGTCGGTTGTTTTGGATGGTCTGCCAGCCTGCGGCCATTGTACGAGGAACACACTGGTCGTCGGTGAAACCAGTTTGGTGATGGCCGGCGTTCGCAACGCCGTTGAGGTCCGTCACAGCTGGGCCTGGCCCTGCCCATTCGCACTGCTGGCCTCTAACCTGCGCGGCGAAGCTGGGGTGGATCGGGGTGGGCAAGCGTCCGCTGGCATTGTCAAACTCGGAATGGACAGCCCCTTGACCCTGTTGTTGTGCGTATGTGTCTGTCTCCGTCATGTGCATCTGACCATACTGTTGGGGCAGTGATGACAGGCCATTTGCCTGCCACTGTGCGAAATTATCTTGTCGAAACTGCTCGTCAAAGTCGGAGTTTTGGGGGGACATGGACGAAGATGGTAGCCATTGCTGCGTGACTCGGGGAGACGTGCGAAGGGGGAGACACTGGACTCGTTTCTGGATAATTGTCAGCATTCGCGGCTTGCAAGTCATGACCAGGGAAGCTCACGTTTCGGTGCTCGCCGAAGCTCAAAGAGCCATTGGCATTAGCAAGCTCTTCCTCCTCGCGAGCCCGTTTCCGCTGCTCCATTCCATTATGCACGGCAAACATGATGCTTTGTGCTTGCAGGTTTTGGATATGCTGCAAAGAAGTCTAAGTACGCCCGGGATGAAAAAGACTGGAGAAGTCGTTGCAGGTGATGTCGAAACTGCTGTCGGACCCTGCGTATTAATGCAGGTGGAGTAGGCGAGCAGGTGACGGGCCCTTGGGGGTTCGTTTCGCGGGGGATCCGACACCAGACGATGTAATAGCGTGATGCTCCGAGTCTGATTCAGCAGAGACAAGTTGAGACGATGTTTTGTGGGATTATGTATGAGAGAAGGAGTAATAGAAAGTGAAGAGGCTGGTTGAGTAGAGCAGACTAGAGTTGAGTTGGCGTAAGAGAAAGGGTCGATAGAGTTGAGTTCACGCTGAAGGTGGCGGCCCGTGGTCGGCAAAGGAAGGCACGGGTAGTGGACCGCAGGCTGTGAGGGGGAAGTAACCTGGAACGCAGGCAGGCAGCCGGCGGGCGTTGGCGTAGAGCGGAGGGAGGCTGGGTTTTTCTTTTTTCTTTTTGGCTAAGCTGAAGCGGAGTTGGGCAAAACACAGCAGCAAAAAAGAGGGAATAAATAACGGGAAAGTAAATGGTCGACAGACTGAGACAAAGAAATGGTTGTGAATGTCTTGAAGGTGCAGGAGGTGGCTTCTTGGTCGTTGGTTGTTGGTCTCTTACAAACGTAGATCTGCACCGCAGGTGGAAGTAAACAATAGCGATGATGGATAGGAGACTGGTTGAAGAGGTGTGAATTAGGTGCAAAAAAAACCGGTAATAATAGCAGACGTAGAAAAACAACGTATCGACAATCGCAGTAAAGATAAAGAAGTGAATTGATTACAGTGATAATTCCCGAAAAGAAAGGAAAGGGGGTTGGTTCATTGAGTGTGAGTGTATGAGTGTGTGTGGAAGAATGGGGGATGAATGAGAGTTTGTACTCTGTATCTGTACGGGGCCGCCGTGGCGCGTCTCGCTCACAACGGACGATCCGATTCCATCTGTTTGTTCATGCTCTCGCTAACTACTCGTGGGGTCCCTCGTGAGAAGGGTTCAAGGGCAGGGCAATGCTTTTCCACTTGTTACGTAGCAGGACGTCGATTTCCAGGGTCCGGCATGCTCATCATCACGAGAAATGGAGGCGGCCGGGCTCAATGGACAGCCCCGGGGCGGAGGGACTGGACTGACGACAGGGGACTCACGGACCATCAGATCCGACCTGAAAAGGCCAAGCATGCGCTACCTGAGTCGCTTAGACATGACGCGGTTTACGATGTTTGGGACAAGTAGTGGGAGTTGTCAACTTTTCAACTGAACTTTTGTGTACTCAGTTTCAGTTGTGTTTCGCCTGGTTGGTTGTGGTATCAGCAAAGGCTCTGAGACGTCACAAATGATACAGTACGTAGTGGTTCAGGAGGGTCTGAGACAAGCCGTGCCAACTCAGTTAGTTCATGTTACCTTTGTTCCATCTTCGGATATAGGGTAACCCCCTTTCGACAGCTTAACGAGACAACATGGAGATGCTCCCAACAAAGAGACCAGCGCCTAATAATTCTAGTCCCGTAGTGCAAGGCTTGGTGCCTCACATCACACTTCTTAGCCTCTCTTGTTCGTATCCAGGTAATGTGTAGGGTCCGTGGTACCTCAATGACGCCCCTTTTGTTGGCAACACCACATTCCTCGGTTCCACGACGGATCCTCGAGATCTGAGCGTAAGAGGATCTACAAGCCGCCACGATACCGCGCTACCATGGCATAATATCCGTTTGCATACCGACGTCACGTCAACATCCGCCCTTTGATCAACATGTAGAACTGCCTCGAAAAACAAAACTACCTTGCTACCGTTACAGATTCACGTCTTGGACGCGTACATGTTCACGTTGGTTCCTTAGAGGCCTCAATTGGTGTGCTACATACCCTCGAGGAGAATGGGCCGTGCCATGGCACTACTTTAGTTTAGTTCTTTGGGGACCAGACCCTGGAGCTCCAGACCCGGAGACGATCATGGTCAGTATCCGCAAGACCGAGCAGCCATTGTCAACTAACGAAAGGGTGAATGTGTTTATGAAAAGTACGGTCACATGTAACAGCAACTATGAACCTTGCTCAGCTACATAATCTCGTCATAAAACCTCATGGTTTATTGTTCAAAGGTTCAAATAGAGATGTGCTCTGTCAATGGCTGCAGTCCGGTATCGCCGTGTCAATGCCGCCACTCATAACTACGCACAAGCTAAGCTGACCGCGGAGGGTTGCACTTCTCCGGCAGTCGACATGTGAGACTTGTGCGGAGGTCAACAAAATCATTGTTCTTGCATCAAGAGACAGTGGCAGTGGTATGTTCTCCGAGCTACGAAGAGAGAGAGAGAGGGGATCGATAGAACACGGCCCTATCTACTATATTCAACTCAACTTTCTGAGCCGAGGCCTCGAGCTCCCTCTCACCAGAGCCAATCGAGCTCTGACCATTGACAATTGCAAAATTTCATGAACCCTGACGTAGGTAGAGGCATGGAGGTACGTACTTGCTCACAACCACCAATCCAGAGAGAGCCCTCGAAGTGACCCCTCGGTGGGGTCCCTCCGAAGCTACTCCGATCGCCTGCTTTTTTGTCGAGAGTCGATAGGTTCAAGGCCTTTGAGTCACGCAGGGAAAAATTGCTTGACTTTCTCGATCCCTTCGTCTTTCTTCCTATACTTTGCTCCTGCACCTCGTCCTTCATCATCGACTCTCGACTTCAGCCCTGTGGCGTCTCCTGCTGAAGCTTCAACTCATCGCCTACTCCGTTATTCTCGAGTGCAACTGAATACTAAGGTACTGCTTCCCCCCACCAGCTCTTCACCCAAGTAAACCAAACCCCCTCCAAATTCACAAAATTATATTCTTTGAGAGAACACTATAGCTCATACTTCACAATGCCTTCAGTCGAAATGGCCCCGATTGCTGCCGATGATACCAGAGGTTAGTTGCTATTGCTGTTGTTTCGAGACTGTTCCTTCTACCCCGCCGTTTACTCGATGCGAATGGCTCTGAGAACTTATGATGCTTGTGATAAACTTGCTTCACAATGGACGCGCTCGACTGCACATGCTTGTACAGGCATATCTCCCTTTGCGCAGGCGATACTCTTCAAGGACTTGCATCTAGAACAATGCCCTCGAATGCGCCGGCCCTCTTGCGCTATCCTCCTTAATGCGCGCTTCTCCCCATGATTTGGCTGTAACATCATGTCTTGTTTGTGCGACACGCGAAAAGACCAATTGGCTAACCTCAACACCTTCAGTCCTCGGACAGGATCCTCTGATCCCTCCCGCTCTTCTCACTTCCGAGCTTCCCCTCCCAGAGTCTGCCACCGACACCGTTGTCAAGGGCCGAAACGATGCTGCCGACATTGTCCTTGGCGACAGCGACCGACTTCTCGTCGTTGTCGGCCCCTGCTCCATCCACGACCCTGCCGCCGCTCACGAGTATGCTGCCAAGCTCAAGGAGCTCTCCGACAAGCTCTCCGATGATCTCTGCATCGTGATGCGCGCCTATCTCGAGAAGCCCCGAACCACCGTTGGCTGGAAGGGTCTGATCAACGACCCCGATATCGACAACTCTTTCAACATCAACAAGGGCCTCCGAGTCTCGCGAAAGCTCTTTGTCGACCTCACCAGCCAGGGTATGCCGATTGCCACCGAAATGCTCGACACCATCTCCCCTCAGTTCCTTGCCGACTGTATCTCTGTCGGTGCCATTGGTGCCCGAACCACCGAGTCCCAGCTTCACCGTGAGCTGGCTTCTGGTCTGTCTTTCCCCGTTGGCTTCAAGAACGGCACGGACGGTGGTCTCGGTGTTGCCATTGATGCTATTGGTGCCGCCGAGGCTCAGCACCACTTTATGGGTGTCACGAAGCAGGGTCTTGCTGCCATCACCCGCACCAAGGGCAACGAGCACTGCTTCGTCATCCTCCGTGGCGGAACCAAGGGCCCCAACTTTGACAAGGAGAGCGTCCAGGCTGCTCGAAAGACCCTGCAGGACAAGAAGCAGAAGCTTGCCATCATGGTTGACTGCTCCCACGGTATGTAATAGTCGCATTCTACTCATTTAGAGAATGCTTCCTAACTTTTACCAGGTAACTCCCAGAAGAACCACAAGAACCAGCCCAAGGTGGCCAAGGTTGTCGGCGATCAGATCCGCGAGGGTGAAAAGTCCATCATCGGTCTCATGATCGAGTCCAACATTGGCGAGGGTAACCAAAAGGTCCCCGCCGAGGGCCCTGGTGCTCTGGAGCGCGGCGTCAGCATCACCGATGCCTGCATCAACTGGGAGGATACCGTCACTGTGCTTGAGGACCTTGCCGACGCGGTTCGCACCCGTCGTTCAGTCAACGGCGCTTAGGTGTTTACGATTCAAGCATGAAGGATCAGGATCAGGAGACTGGGGATCAGTGTTAACGTTAATTAAGCCCGTGCAGGAAGGGTTTGCCATGGGCGGATATGGGGAGTTATTGACTTGGACTCACGTGGAAAACGTCGGGATGTGGAAAAAGTCGGCGCATCTAGGTTGCATTAAAATTGTCACGATGCTTTGGGTTTCTTCCGTGCAACTCCCAGCCTTGAAACATGTTTGTGTGATGCGATCCGGTAAATCGGAGGACAATCGAATATCCCATCCAACTCCAAACTCCGTCTAAACCCATCCGGTCCGATAGAAACCAGCCCAGCAGCCTCCTGAACCATAAATCAACCACCTTGAAGCACCATCGTACTCATTGGCCTCATCGGAAGTTACCAGGCATCGGCGCGTAGTTGGCGTTCTGCCTCCCCAGCCCCGTCCCCTCGCGCCACGCGACAACCTTCTTGAACGCCGCCCAGCCCAGCAAGCCCACGGTGCCGACGATGAACCCCCACACGATGATCTTGTCCTTGTTGCTGTCGCGCTGGAAGCACAGCGTCGACACGTCCTCCTCGGTTGCGGTCTTGCAGAAGTCGATGCCCTGCCCGAGGCAGAAGGCCTTTGTGCACTCGGAGCACGACTTTGACTTTGAGCGCGGCTGCGGTGCTGAGCGGACCTCGTGGGAGGGCGTGTCGAGGAGGACGGAACGGCGGAGCTGGGAGTGGGACTCGTCTTTGGGGCCGAGGGGGATGATGGTGCTGTTCTTGAAACAGGTGCACTTGCAAAAGGTCGGCGCGGCTGGGTCATGTTAGCCATTGTGAGAGATTCAGTGCGAGCTGTACGTACATGCTGCGGCCAGCGAGATGAAGGCTCCTATAAGGAGAATAAGTAGAGATATGCGCGCCATGGCGGGAGTTCCGAGTAAATTGATGGAGGTTACTTATCAACTCCTCGACTCATGAAGGTCGCACGTCAATCACTTGAGGCTATCGACAGTTGGAACATGTGGGCCAAAACCCCAGACCCACCTCAGCCTCGCCATCTCCCATTGGCTAATTCAACCACAGTTGGAAAAAGTTCCTACTGGACTTGTACCTCTGTCTGTACCATCATCTCGATTTCTTTTCGACCTCATCCCCGAAAAGAGATCACATCAACCCCCCCAATTCTCCTACAACAATGCCTCGAATACCGAGAGTGCGGGGTCTATCCTCCCTGCAATCGGCCGTCGCGCCCTCAACATGCGCCAACCGTGTCCCCTTTGTCGCCCGCGCCGCCCTCTCGACATCCTCCCCCGTCCACGCCGGCAAGAACACGGAATGGATCCGAGGCAAGCTCTGGAAGGGCGAAGCTCCCGGCCCTGAAGATCCCTACACCCAGCGCATGGAGCCAGAGGACCCCTCGAATCTGCCCGCCGAGGCCAAGGGCTTCAAGCCCCGAAAGACTCCCTATGTCGTCCAGCAGTCCCGTCTAGTGCTGCCTCCAAGCCGCACCGAGGCCGTGACAGAGCAGGAGATTCAGGCCATCGACCCCTCATACACGCCCGCTACCACAATCGAGGGTCTGGAGGAGGTTGAGTCGCTCAAGACGTGGTGGGACCGACCGGGCCATTGGGGCGAGGAGAGCGAGTTCAAGGGTTTTGGCAGCGCAGACCGAGTGCAGGACAAGGCCGTGCTGGAGGTGTATCTGCGCCAGGCTGTCGTCGAGACCCTTGCGCTGCAGGAGGCAGGTTCACTGGAGGGGCTGGTGGCCAAGAAGTGGCCCGCCACCGGGAGAAGCGAGCTGGACGAGACGCTGGCTGTTGACCTTCAGGTTCAGGATGGAAAGGCTACGCTCAAGGGCGACTTGTCGGCCGTTACTGGACGGTTGACGACCGAGGCGGAGGAATCTGAGCAGGTGGCCAAGATCTCGGTCGAGGAGGCTCAGGAGATTGTCAAGGCGTGGGATGCCTCGTGGAAGAGCATCACCCTCAACGACCACTTCAAGTTTGCGGTACGTCTCTCAAACCCCCAAATGCCGTTGTCATACTAATTCTCTCCCCCTAGATCCGCAAGCGCCTGTACCAGCTCACCGGCCGCCTTATCCCCGACGTCAAGCTCGGCGCCGCCCGCACGGCGCAGCACCTCCTCACCCTGACGGTCAACCCCACCAAGCGCAGCAAGAAGCTCGCCGAGGTTCTCGAGGCGCGGAGCGACCTCCCCTCGCTGCCCAACGTGGCGGTGCACAGCAAGAAGATCGGCCCCATCGACCGCGAGATTGCCGTGGGCCGCTGGAAGGTGATTGAGGAGGAGCTGCGGAAACGTGACCTGCCCGTCACCGGCACGGCGGGCCTGGGGAAGAACATGGAGCGGGATTGGTTGACTGGCAAGGCTTGAGCGCGATGCTAGAGATAGTAGAAAGGGGAGGGAATGTGTACGACCGTGTATACTTGTAAATGTATAACAGACAAACAATCAAGAATTCATTTCTTTCAATTCAAATCCTGTCGCTGAGGTGAATTGAGCTCAAATGGTCTGGTATATCCACGAGAGAGAATTTGTCGTTAATGTTTAGGCTTCAGAGCATGCAAGGTGTTACTGTTCTTGAGAACAAGGGGTAAAAAATTGTTTGCACTGTTGCTCTTCACGATGCGGATAACTGATATCTGAATTCGGCCAGGGAAATAATCCCGCCGTGTCTCTGGATACCTCTTTGATATGAGCCAGAGTCCTAAAGTTTACTTCTTTCTCATCAGAGGCGCAGATATACCTATGCCATCACATCTACGCCCCCTCTAGCCTTGTGTTCTATTTTACAGATATTTGTTGTCGCTGAGCCACTGCTTGACATCCTCCGTGTCCCGCTTCAGCCAGTTTTGCTTGGCCTTGATGGCGTCAAGACCCTGCGCGAGCTCCATCTCGAAACCCTTGGTACCCTTCTCGGCAAAGAAGCTCTCGACGTCTGATACCTGCTCACTCTGGGTGAAGGAGGTTGTTGAGATAGACACAAGGTCGCCCAAAAGAGACATACCAGGCGGCAGCCGCTTGGTGAGGACGTCCCAGTTCTCCTTGACCCAGGCCCAGAGAGCCAAGATGCCTTCCTTGTGCGCGCGGAGAGCACTGAGAGGCATGTAGAGGTCCTGAGTCTTTACCTGATCACTGAGCGCGTATTTGAGGGTGCGTTGGATGAGCTCGGGGTCCTGGGCGAACCCAAGCGATCGGAGGGCTGTGTTTCGCTCACTGCTCTGCTTGGCCGTTTCGTATTCCTTAACTACGGCGTTGTACTCAGCCTCACCTCCGTAAGCCAGCGCGACGGCAAAAACACTGCCACGCAAGTTGGGCTGCAGAGCGTCTCTATCGCCCTTGATGAACTTGTTGAACATGTCGAAAGCGGCCGCCTTGGCAGCCTCGTCTTCCACTAGGGCGGCCTTACCGAACATGAGGCCCTTGAAGCGTTGAGTCATGTGGTCATCGTCGTTTGTAATGTCCCAGCCAATTTCGTTGGCCTTTTTGCTGACCAGGTCTCTCTGGAAAGCCTTGAGAGCTTTGGTAACCTTTTCATCCTCAAAGATCCAGGCGTCTCGAAGGGAACCAACGCGAAGTGTGATTTCATCCCAGACAATGTACTCATTCTCAGAGTCAAAACCCTGAAGAAGAGACAACAAGCCCGACGTCTTTTGGTACCCAGCAGCGGCGAGGGCACCGGCATCAGCAATCATACCGGCTCTGTCTTCAACAGCCAAGAGACCCGCCTTGGCGTTTTGTCCAAGCTTCTGGAGCCGAGATGTTGTGTATGAGGTGCGGTAGATGCCGGAATGGCCCGAGTTGACCTTGAAAAAGTCATAGTCGGGTACCTTGAAGTCGGCCTCTCTCGTATTGAGCGCAAGGTCATCCTGAAGACCATCCTTGGTTCGAAGGTTGAGGAAGACAGGGTACAGAACCTCGTCCTCCTCTGGCTTGACGTCCGCTGTTCTGAGGAAACGGTTCTGCTTGACGTGGATTGTGCCCTTGGATTCGTCTTCGGTGACAGCCACGACAGGGTAGCCAACCTTCTTAGTCCAGATGTCCGCTACACGCTCGACATCCTTGCCACTGGCCTCGCTGAGCGCTGCCCAGAGGTCGGTGGTTTGGGTGTTACCGTATGCATGCTTGTTCAAATAGCGCCGAACACCCTCGAGGAAGACATCTTCGCCAAGGTATTTGGAAATCATACGCAAGACGCATGAGCCTTTCTCGTAAGAGATGGCGTCAAAGATCTGGTTAACTTCGTCTGCACGCTTGACAGGCACTTCAATGGGATGAGAGCTGCGTAGCGAGTCAAGGCCCAGAGCAGATCGCAGATCATCGATAACGTAGCCATCCCAGATCCTCCACTCGGGGTAGAAGGCGTTTGAAGAATACCACGACATCCATGTCGCGAAACCCTCCTTTAGCCACAGACCATCCCAAAAGTCCATGGTGACCAGGTTGCCGAACCATTGATGAGCTAATTCGTGCTGTACGACCTCGGCCACGCGCTTCTTGGTCGTGGCACTGCTGGTCTTCTCATCCAGGAGAAGGTCGACCACTCTGTAGGTGATGAGACCCCAATTTTCCATTGCTCCAGCGGCGAAGTCAGGGACTGCTACCATGTCCATCTTGGGAAGGGGATATTGGCTGCCAAACTGCTTTTCGTAGAACCCGAGCGTCCGCGCACCAAGCTCGGCTGAGAAGACAGCATGCTCGACATTCTGGTCAGGGGTGCACCAGACTCGGATTGGAACACGGAAATTGTTGGTCTCATAGTACTTGAGATCACCGATGACAAAGGCCAGGAGGTAGGTTGACATGATAGGGGTCTTGTTATAAGTGATGGCCTTGCGCTTCTTGCCCGTAACCTTGGAGTCGACCTCCTTCTCGGAAGCAACATCCATATTGCCCAAGCAAACCAAGTCCTGGTCAGCAATCAGGGTGACCGTGAATGTAGCCTTGAGAGCAGGCTCGTCGAGACAAGGGAACGCGCGGCGGGCATCGGTGGCCTCCATCTGAGTCGTGGCGATGTACTTGGTGTTGCCCTGCTCGTCCTTGTATGAAGAGCGGTAGAATCCTGCCATATCATCGTTGAGGATACCAGTGAAGCGTTGAGTCAACCTCGCCTTTTGCCCTGCGGGAATCGTCTGATCGAAGGTAACAGTGGTGGTCTGGGTATCCTTGTTATAATCGGGGGCTGGCGAGGAGGTGATGGTGACACCGTTGGCTTCCACAGTAGTCTCATGAATCTCGAGATCTACCGTGTTGAGGGCGATGGAGGTTGAGTCTTGGACAACATCAAACTCGATGACGACGGTGCCCTCATACTTGAAGGTCTCAAAGTTGGGTTCGAGGGTCAGATCGTAGTGCAGCGGCTTGACGTTCTTGGGGAGGACCTCGCGGCCACGGCTAATATCGTGGCTGGCGCTGGCCACATCGGAACCATTGCGATACATGGCTCGGCGGTAAGAGCAGTATCGCTTCTGCTGACGAGGGCGGGAGGAAGAAGTGGTGAGACAAAGGGAGTCGCTAAGAGACCAAGGGAGGCGAGAGCGGGATGCAGAGGCGGAAGCTGATGTGAAGCTAGAGGAGAGAAAGCGACGCGAGTGTACGTGCTTATGAAGTGGTGATGTAGAGGTAGAGGTAGAGAGTGATTGGGGTGAAGCTGGTCGGTAAGCTCTAGAGCTGATGCGGGGGAGGGGTCGTTCTGAGTGGAAGGTACGGAGCATCGGCGGGCCGGCATTGCAGCATCTGACGGAGGGGACGGAGGGGACGGAGCTGTTTGCCAGTGCCAGGCCGGGCGAGGTCGGCAGACAGAAAGCCCGCCGAAGGCTCGAATACAGAGGTTGAGTGTTCATGGTTTATTTGTCGGCAGCATCAAGACCGAGGAATCATGGCTATTCACCTCCGCAATCGCGTTGACGACGCGTGCTGAGGCTGCTTTGAAAGAGTTAACTAACCCTGATCCACTACCTAGACTCGCTGGTTTTCTCTTGCGATTCCAGCAGAGAGCTTGGGCCATGTCATCGATTCACAACCTCAACCAAGCCAAAAACGACCTGACAAAAGGTGAATGGTTGAATCTTTGTTTTGCATTGATGCTCGATCTAACTTGATTACTCAAATTGCTGTATTCCTTGTATCAACCAGGCTTTTCTATTCTCCTTCCTTTCATTCCACCGTCTCCACTTCCCGTGTGTTCTTGCCTTCTCCCATCAACTTGTCGTGAAACCGTTTCAAAAGGCTGTAGACAGCTTCACCTTCATGTCGTCCATCCCAGCCGCGCATATACGCTTTAAGATATCCAATCTTGATGTTTTTGCGTGTTGCGTGCTGGATGACAAACTCAAGCACTTCGATGTGCGGATCAGAACAGAGGTAGACGAGAGTTGACCGCTTGCCATCAAGCGGATCGAGTCGAGCACCCCGCTCAAGTAAAAGACACAACCTGCCTTGGTACCCTTCGATGTCTCCAAATTCGTTAATGAGGAAACGAAGAGACCTCTGGAGTGCACACTCAGGAATTCTAGTTCTTGTAGTGCCAACTGCATGGTTAATGCTGGCTCCCGCATCAAGCAACAACTTGACGCACTGGACATCATTGGTTCCCAACAACGCCGAGATAAGAGGCCTGGGTTGAATCTCAAAAGATGGCAGACGTAGAGGAAGTTCGTTGACATCAGCACCGCGGTCGATGAGTCGGGAAGTCAATTCTCGGCGATCCTCAATCATTTCCCTGGCTTTGGCTGGTGGTGCTTCAGCGATACGTTCCGAGTAGGAAACTTGGAAGCAAGAATGTAAGATATCGTAATCAAATTTACTCTCGGTACCTGGGGCGACATCGGCGCCGTGCTCGAGCAGCGTAATTGCGGCCTTGAACTGCATCATACGAACCAAATGGAAGATGGCTGTCCCTTGCCGCGAGCTCACATCAAGTGGCACCCCGTGGGCGACGAGTTTGTTGACAAGCTGAACGGCAATATCAGGGTCCCGGCAGTAGGCGATGGAGAAAAGGGCGGTATGTCCCTTGGAGTCCTTCTCATGGGGATCGAAATTGCTATGGGAGAGAAACATGTCGACTGCAGCAAGTGATCCCTCCTCAATGGCGCAGTGAAGGCCCGGTCTTCCCACTGCCGAGTAATATGCTCCTCGCTCAGTGAGAAGAGAGACCATGGATTCGCTGCTGTGTCGTATTGCAAAGTGAAGAGGATACTAGTCGTCCGCACGACGATTGACACCAGGCGGAAGGGGGATCGAGGGCTCGCATCCGCAAACGGTACGAGATGGAATATTTATGCGTGCACCACGGTCAAGGAGCCAAATGACAATGTCCCGGAAGCCCTTCCGAACCGCGATATGTAAAGGAGCTTCAAAGGTCTTATGATTGAAGAGGGCCCCAGGCCCAAAGTCGATTATGTTGAGATTGGCTCCATGGACGAATGCGTGCTTCAGCGTACTCAACGAGTTATGCTCTGCAGCCCACCCGACACATGTGTCTTCGGGCTTGTCGTAACGAACATTGTAGCGATAAAGTAGCGCGTTGAAAACAACATAAAAATGATGGTTGAGCTTGGCGAGAGCAGCAAGCTGTGATCGGTCGCAACGATTTGCAAGGTTGATTACAACCTCTGGTGGTAGTGAAAGAAGTAACATGTTGGCTATAAAATGTGTAAAACGCAGACTTGCTCTGGGGTTCAAGAAACAGCGGATGGCCTTGATATATTGTCAACAACTATTTTCGGCCATTGCAACCGATCGCGATGCCAGGTTGCCCCCGCCCAAGGCTAGGAAGGCAAAACCAGGGTTGCCATCCTCTTAGAACCAATAAGACGACGTATGCTATCGACCTCATGCTTGGTCCTGACTTTGCTTTTCCTGTCTGCATCTCTCCTTTCATCCCCTACCCTCAAAACAGCAACTGCCTTCACTTATAATGGGCCGGGACGTTTATTGCGCCATTTGCGGCGCGCTCGGAAGGCATTTGTTTTGGCCGGATGATCCTGATTTTTATGAGGGTGATGGCCCTTACAACGGCAACGTCATGTCTCGTGACGACTGCGAATGGTTGGGAGATGTTCGAGTTCTTGGAATGAGAGCTGACATGAGATCTCACGAGAGGCAAGCCCCTTTGTCTACCTAACTTCTCACTGTGTCAAGGTAAATTAACTGCCTACTACTAGAGCGTTTCTGACGTCTCGAGCTACTGGCGACGGATATGGCTTTTATCATCTAACGGAAGGCGAGACCTTTCCTGATGGAAACACTGCCATAGAGACGTTAGTACCATCCATCTCAGTAGATTCTTAAACGAAGCTTTCTGACACTTTGAGATAACTAGGTACACTAATCAGGATGGAGCACTCATTGCTTTTCCAGTCCATGCTGTCTGCTACGAACAGCTCTGTATAGCCTTGCTACCTGCCCAAGTCGACCTAGGCGTTCTTCATGAAACCTTCAAGAGTCTCTGCAATGGGAATTATGCATCGTGGCTAGACCTAGATTACGGAGACGCCAAGGATTGCATGTCTCAGTTCTGGGTTACTCAAGTCGGGACCGAGGACATGGTAACCTCTTCTTCTTCGGATCAAGTGCTCATCGAGTACTACCGCGCTTTGACCAAAGAGTTTCCTCAAGATCACGAGAAAAGTCCTCTTGTCAGCCCTCAGATCGGACCTGGTCCTGATGAGGGACATGATCCTTTTCACCAGCTGAGTGCAGAACTCATCCTGCATATCATGGAAATTCTGGACACACCTAGTGTTCGTCAATGGAGAGCATCGTCGAGGCCGGTCGCTCGGCTAACTATTGGGAATGGCTTCTGGAGATCTAGGATCTACCACAACATGTCTTGGATTTACGACTTTCCTCAAGATGATGACACGCCCAGACAGAGCGTCGATTGGTTGTCAGTCTACAAGAAACTTGATGCAGCCAGCGACCGATCAAAGAAAATTGCCCGCCAATTGGAACAGATTAGACGCGAGAAAGCTGAGTCGAATGCTCCTCGGAGACCAGGAAGGCAAAAACAAATGAACCACGGAATTTGCGTGCGAGACTGGAGCGACATGAACCTCAAGCTTACGAACCGGAGAAGGATATGGGGTGTCATTGATCAAGTCCTGGATCTGTACTCTCCGCGTAAAGCGACCAAGGACCTAGTATAGCAAGGCCAATCATCTACCCTCATTGAAGCTGCGGCAGTCGAAATGCCCAAACTAGACACGCATACTTTGTAGATGAGGCATCGACAAAGATCTGTCGCCGATGGAGGCACAGAGGTTTGGTTACAGTGACGATAAGCGCCCGGAAATGGTTGCCTTGTCTCGATACTTTACTCGGAGAATTTCAGCTACATTACTCGAATAGGAGAGTAAGATCTATTGGGCCGAATGGCGACGTAACGGTAAGACTCGATATTGACGGTTAAGATGGGCAGTGCATCATCGAGGTGTACATCACATGAAGGGGACCTGGAATCGAAACGACATCATGCTCAAGACACATTCAATGTCGAGGGAGCGCATCTAAAAGACCTGAGGCTTTGGATTGATAGCGACAAGGCCCCGACGGGCATCCAGTTTGTAACTACCGAAGGGGTCCGAGAGCCAGTAATGGGGTCAATGTATGGGAGCATGCACTGCTGAGACTGAATTCTCACCAAGCAAGGAGGCTGGGGCTGATATAATCAAGCTCTTTCTGGACAATCTTCAGCGTCAACTTTCGAAAGATGGTATATGGTTGCCGCGATCCAGATACTGATCAAGGAGGCGGCCGTGTAGGCCGAGAAGCTATTGTTTGACTATGTCTGGGCGTCAGTCGACGCAAGGCAGAATTGAACATCAGAGGATACTACAATGCCGCTGTTTGACTGCCGAATTGTCTTCCTCCAAACAATGCAACCTCCCATGCTTTAGAGACCCAGCAGAACGAGACCAAAGGAGATAGCCGCGGGTGTCGCCTGAATAAAGAGGATGCGAGAGTTGACCGTCAGGCTGCCATAGACGCCAGCCACGGCCACGCAACCCAGAAAGAAGAGCTGAAGCTGAGTCGCAAACTCAGGGCTCGGATGGGCGAGACCCCAAAACAGGCCAGCGGCGAGGAAGCCGTTGTAGAGGCCCTGGTTGGCGGCGAGAGCCTTTGTCTTTTCGGCGAAGTCGGCGCTCAGCCTAAAGGCTTTGCGGCCAAGAGGCTTGGTCCAAAAAACCATTTCAAGGGTGAGAATGTAGACGTGTAGAAGACCGACGAAGCCAGTGGCGGCGAGTCCGAGAACGCCCATTTTGAAGTTAATTTGTAAGGGTTAATATAATTGGGTGATTATAGATGTTTGGGAGAACAGCGTGGTCGCGTGGATAAAGGGCGGGTTGTTGACGCGTTTTGATGAGGTGGAGGTGTGAAACCTCCAGTTGAGGCTCACGATGTACAGCTGAGACCTGCGGATGAATAATGATGCGAACATGATACAAAGCACAGCGAACCCAATTTTTGAGACATGCAACGGGCAGAGAAACCTTGCTCAGACACAGAGTCCGAGCTTCAATGAATCGACCGACAGGCTGCGGTCACATCACCGGATTTGGCCATTGTTCCCGTTCAAATAATGGTACGAGGGCATTGAACAATGCTCTCAGTGGCAGAGACAACTTGAACAAATCCAAGGTATCCGTTTTGTCTTTTACACATTACTCCTGTTTCTAATGCGAGACGGCTCGTTCTGCGTTCTGCCACAGACGATCATGCGAATTAATTAAAGTACATTCCTTGACAGCTTCACATTACCCAGAACTAATCCGCACTTCTGTTCAGTAGGCAAATCGGAAATCCAAGCGCTTGTTTCCATCCAACTCTCGGGCCTCCTTGTCAGTCTGATATTCGACCTTTTGTTCCTGGGTCATCTGATCCCATACAGCCTCCTTCTCCTTGTTCAGGTGGATCATGTATTGACGCTGAACGAGAAAGACGACGACAGAAAGAGAGAGGATTGAGATGCACACTGTGTTTCCGGTTTTGTAGTAAGGGGCATCCCAACGCCGGTAGATCTGGCTTCCGATCACGCTTCCACTGTCTGCATGTCAGACTCGCTTCACAAAAAAAGGGGAAAAGGACTTACATCTGGACAATGACATTGTACGTGGCTGCGGCGATCGCTCTCTTCTTCACGTCAAACGTGTTCTCAGAGATCCAAGAACTGACCAGTGGATGGAAGTAAGGATATCTCGAAATCAGCGTGATGATGGAGTACCGCCCCCATTCGCGACCTCCATCGGGGATCGTGAGCAGCGCGGTAAAAAGCGGAAGAGACCAGATCTCTCCAAAGAGACAGTGAAATGACCGCTCGTTGAAGTACTCGGAGCTGTACGCCAACCCCAGCATGGTAAAGATCTGGAGGGCAGCTGAGGGTGCAGTAAGCAGGTTGCTTGCCAAGGTGCTGAAGTTGCCGACTCGCTTGATTGTCAGGGTCAGATACGCGGTAACTGGAGTCGCAGGGATATAGGCAACGAGGCCGACAAAGTACAATCCCCAGAGAGAGCGGTCGGACCACGTAGCCTTGACATCAGCGAACGTAGCAGGCTCCTTGAGCGCGGTGAGACCTTTGGCAGGATCATCGCGGAGGATCCGGTTGATCATGATGACCTCTTCCCTCTCGGTGTACCAAGAGTTACGCCAAATCAGAGACTTGGTGCCAGTAGGAGAAGAAGGTAGGTAGGCCATCGAGGCGAGACCAATGACCACGGTGAGGAGACCTTCGAGAAGAAGAAGCCAGAACCAGCCGGGGTGGCCGCCAACACCTCGCATTTCCAAGAAGCCGGCAGCCAGCAGGGCCGAAATCACTCCTGTTGAACTCTGTAAGTACAGGAAGATATTATGCGCGCAATGTGTTGCTTACTTGCGATATTCAGCGTTGACCAGAACGCTGCGAGACGAATGGAGAGTTCCTTTGAGGTGTAGAAGTAGGTCGCCATGAGGATGACACCTGGGATGAAACCACCTTCAAAAAGGCCTATCAAGGCCCGGGAGGCGTAAAAGCCAGCTTTTCCAGTCATGAAAGCCTGAAAGGTCGCTGAATGGATCATTTATTAGTAAAGAGACTTGGGATGCAGTAGAGTTCTTGCAAAGCACTTACAGACCAGGCCCCAGCAGACCATGAGCTAAGATAAACAATTAGCTAAACCGTGATCATAGGTCATAAAAGTAACGATATGAATACATACTGTAGGCAGGACGCGCTTGAAGCCATATCTCTTGGTGAGAAACTGCACGGGGAACTCTGCAGTGAGGAAGCAAAGAAGCTGGATAGTCGTTCCCTACACGAGATCAGTAAGCCGGCTCAATGACACAGATCCATCTGGGTGTCTTTTCTTCTCCTCACATACGTTGTTGTAATCGTCAGTAGTTATGCCGAGGTCGTCCAAGAGGTTGTCTGCCAAAGCATTGCTCAAGTTGCCGCGGTCGAGTTGAAGGCCGAAGAACTATGTGGCGTGTAAGTGGTGCTGAGCATCTCGGAATTGGCCGTACATACCATTAGGCATAGCCAAGAGAGGAGACGTAGATCAGTCTTTCGGACAGCCTTCCTCTCCTCCTCCGCCGTCCATGTAGCCGTCGGGTCCCATCGGTGACCACCTTCGTAAGTATCATGCGGCGGCAGCGTGCCATGAAGCTCTTGCCGGCCGACGCCGACCTGCGTTTTGGCGATATCCACCGACGAGCGCTCCGCTACTGCAGGGCTTGCTTCGATATCTGCGGTGCCCATGTTGGCTGTGAAGGCTGCCGTTGACTGGTTGAGTGATGAGATGGTATTGACTCAAGAAATGCTCAAGTGGGAGGCAGTCGCTCGAGAACTGAAGTATTTATTGAGTAGAGCCTGCGGGCTCATGTCGAGATATATACGCTTGGACAATGGCCTGGTAGTCGACCGAAAGAAGCTCCGCGGCGATGAAGCGGAATCCCGGCGTACGGGTGTGGCACAACCGCGCACGCCATGATGGGGATGAAACCCATTTCGGTAACCGTCATGGCTCGTCCGAGGTGTAGTCCAGGGCCCTAGCACGTCTCCTCAAGCTGCCATGAATGAGCACACGGTTTAGCTTGGCCGGTAGCTCCAAGACGTTGCCTGCCAAAGGCCCGAGGAAGCGGCATGACAACCGGACAGGGAACACACGCAATGGCATCGAAATAGAGTGCTCACATTGGTTCTGCTTCAACTGATCATCCCCGTTTGGTGGTATCTCACCTGCTGCTTAGGGTGTGTGGAGATGCAGTTCTGCCTCCGAGATTTTCTCCGCTTGTCCAAGCTCCTCGCATGCCATAATTAGTCCCGATGTCGTCTTTGCTGAGAGCCATGATTCGACGCGGTCATTTACATTTAACGGTCCGTGATGCCCTGTAGGAATAGTCTGATCTTATCGTAACAGCCCTTGTAATTGTTACCAAGTATACGGCTCGACTACGGAAGATTGCTCCGACTTCAATAGAGCCTCATCAGCCAGGTTCAATTACACGACCTTTTCCACTTCTCTGCCCCTTGCTAATTGTGCTAATTCAATCGAGTTCACCAATTTATCACATCATGCCTTCAATCGCAACTTCACAAGAACAGGCCATCCTGGATGGCAACATCTTTGGCGGCCACCCGGAGAGCAGGCCCCGGATCTCGCAACCGTTGTCTTACACTGGCAGCCTCGATGACATCCAGCAATTCGACGTCACTCCTGCAATCGGTCGTGAATACACCGGACTTCAGATTCGTGATCTACTACAATGGGACGAAAGACTCATTCGCGACCTTGCCGTCACCATCTCTCAACGGGGAGTTGTTTTCCTCAAGAACCAGGATGTGACTCCCGGAGAGATGAAGGATTTTATGCTTCGACTCACAGAGGTTGCTGGCTGCCCAGCCAGTTCTGGACTACACGTTCACCCCTTGACAGAGGAAGGTAGCGAATTGGGTGACCAGATTAGTGTCATCTCGAGCGAGAAGCAGAAGAAGGGCGGCGGTCTGACGCACCAACTGAGTGATGTTAGTCGATTCGCCAGCGCGGGTTGGCACAGTGATATGTTAGTCTCCAGAGTCTGGAAAGCATCAAGACTGCTGACTGTTTGTTAGCACTTTTGAGAAAGTCCCTTCGGACTTTGCGATGCTCAAGATTCACACACTACCTGCAACTGGAGGCGACACAGTGAGTAACTCCTCTGCCGCTTTCCTCTGAGATGCTAAGTAATGTCTTTCTTGTTAGCTGTGGGCATCTGGTTATGAGGTCTATGATCGGCTATCGCCTCCCATGAAGACGTTCCTCGAGGGACTGACGGCGACACACGACGCATCGTTCTTCCACGACGAGGCAGCGCGCCTGGGCAACCCACTACGCAAGGGCGTGCGAGGCTCTCCCTTGAATCAGGGCGACAATCTTTCAGCCGTGCACCCACTCATAAGAACGAACCCAGTAACAGGATGGAAGTCGGTCTACGTCAACAAGGGTTTCACAAAGCGCATCAATGGGCTCTCCAAGGATGAGAGCGACACGCTCCTCAGCTACCTCTTTAACCTGCTTACGCAGAACCACGATGCCCAAGTAAGATTTCGCTGGAGCAAGAATGACTGCGCGATTTGGGACAACAGGTCGACTATGCACTGCGCAACGTATGACTACGAGGCGGCTCGGGCTGGAGACCGGGTGTGCAGCTTGGGTGAAGCGCCTTACCTTGACGTGGACAGCAAGGGCCGCAAGGAGGCATTGGGCATTTGAACGACGGTACGATTCGGCAATGACATGTATTGGATTGGATGGGCATAAGCAAGAACTTGAAACGAGATACGGTCTTTTGAAAAGGAGAGATTCCATATTATTAGCGGACGTGACCGTAGTACCGTAGACGTTGGGTGAACTCCCCGAGCAGACAGCCGCTAAAAAAACAGGGGCTTCAGTGGAGTTGCAGCGGGCTTTAAAATGGACCCTTCATCTGGGGTAAGATGGGGCTGTTGAAGGCGAGATGATCACCTGCAAGCACGCCATCCTAAGGAAGCCCAGCCAACAGCTCGAGAAGACGTCTCAACCTGGAAAAAGGATTTTCTCATTTGCTGCTTGATTTCTCCAGTGGTTAACAGCCGTACTCTCAATGCGGTTTGCTGAGTCTCCAGGAGCCATGTCCCCACAGCCGAACGCCCCTCCGAGTCTGGCTCCGAATAAGCCTCCGAAAGCAACTCCGGGCACTTCAGGATCACGCCCAAGGCTGGCAAGGCGGGCCTGTGACTCGTGCAAGGTGCGTAAGATCCGATGTTCAGAGATACCCCCCTGTACCGGCTGTGAGGCCTCAGGGGTAGAATGCACCTTCAACCGCCTGCAAGCTACACGAGGCCCTCGTGGGCTTCGGCCGAGAACACTTGACAAGATTGAGCGGAAGAGACAAGGCCATCTCACAAAGACTGCGAGTAAAGCAACAGAGCAACATAGTGAAAAGAGCAAGGTATCGGCAGAAATAGATGAGCTGGCCTGCTTAGTTGACATTCTCGACGTCTACTCTGAGAGACTCTTCCCAATTTGGCCCATCGTCGATGCTGCCGACTTGAGGAACAAGATACAGCAAGACCCCGGCAAGGCTACTGCAGCTCGATCTCTTGCAAATGCCGTGGCCTTGGCTACTATAGCTCAGCTGAAACTGGAATCTACATGGCAACCTAGCGTCGAGGCAGCAGAAGCGAGTGGGCTGAATGAGACCCTTGGCCTCCTCGATGGCCTTCGTATCTCCTTCTTCCTACATATCTACCATGAAAATGCTTCTCCTGGAGGCACCAAATCTCTTGTGTACCTACGTGAAGCCATCACACAAGCTCAGATCCTCCGCCTTGACCGCGAGTCGACATACGCCTCGCTGTCAGAGGCAGATCAACATGTTTCGCGACGGATTCTGTGGTTGCTGTTTGTCACAGAGAGGTAGGTTAAGCAGTCACTGTTGGTAGCCTGTCTATTGACCACCGTATCACAGAGGTGTTGCGCTTCTTCACAAGCTACCCATAGTCTTGCAGCCAAACATCCTGTTTCCCTGGTTTGGCGGAGCCGACGATCAAGCCGAAGTCCTGCCAGCGTTCCTGAAGTTGGTCCATCTATTCTGGGTATTCGATCAGTCTGGCATCTTTGAGATCTTGCGAAACGCGGATACCGATTCAGATATACCCAATATGGCCTCGGTCGCACAAAGCTGCCTCGAGCTCCTCCATCAGAAACTCCAAGACTCGATTGGCGATGATGATTGGGGTCATGTCAACGATGTTCAACGGGCCGACATGTTTGTTACTCGGCAATGGATGCGAGCCGTTCTTTGGAGGGCAGCTTTGCGCTTTGGAATCGTTATCCCGGCCATGAATCCGATTGATATCGCAAAAGACTTTATCGGCTTGGTTTCTGAGCTGCCAAGGTCTGCTCTTGAGTCTCATGGGCCAACATTGGTAAATTTCGGTTGCAGCGGCAGCTTACAAGCACAACTAACACGAACTACAGGAGTTCAAGACGTTCGAGATCGCTACGGCTGTACTTGATGATGCAATGGCGAGCAATCACTCGACAATACCAGTCGACCAACCCGGGCCAATCTTGCGCCGTTTACGAGACATATTGTCTTCCTGTCGAGGAGGCAATCGGACTCTACTCTCATTGCTTACCATGAAGATGGACGCCATCTCTGGGTCAGGCCTTCTGCTGGAGCCTTCAAGTGATGATCCAGTTGTTTTTCATGCAAACACAAACACAGAGTCTACATTCCAGGCAATTGACCTCTTGGCGGCGCAAACAAACATTGCTATGCCTACTTACCAATTCATGGAAGAGCAGGCAAGCCAGATATGCTGGCCGCCGCTGGACTTGGGGTATCTCATTCGTTCACCGTCTCAGCTCACTCGCATGTTGCTGGAGTCGATGCCCAGAGATGCCACCGACAAGGACCAGACTCTACCAAGCCAAAGCGGAGGCTAGGGTCGTTTACTCGGCAATGTTTGTCCTAACCTGACCATCTCTCATGCATGCCGATTGCATCATACGGATAAGATCTTGCGCCATCGCACCCTGGTTCATTTCTCTGGAAGGTTTGTGCCGATCGCATCCCCCCACACTTTGGGTCGAACTCCGAGAATTTCTCCGTCAAGTCGGCCTCGACCAAGCGAGTGGGCTCCGATACCTTATGACCCTGGATCTCGATAGAATTTTCGGAAAAGACGAAGCACTCCGTTCAGGTTATTCTCTATTGTCAACATCCTGCACAATGGCGTGGCCCGAACCCCGGAACACTGGTATGCTGTACCGCCGGCTTGGCCGGTCTGGGCTTCACGTTTCAATCCTCGGCTTGGGCTCTTGGATGACCTATGGAGAATATGCGCAAGACCAGGCATTTGATTGCATGAAGAAGGCGTACGATCTAGGAATCAACTTCTTTGACACGGCTGAGAACTACACTGCCGGAGAATCTGAGATTGTTATGGGCAAGGCCATCAAGCACTTTGGATGGAAGAGAAGTGATTTGGTCATCAGCACAAGTGAGTGGCTCCCCAGTATTGACACTGAGTCTTGTACTAACATTGATACAGAAATCAATTGGGGTGCGGTAAATGGAGAGGTTCTCGTCAACAACCATGGCCTGTCAAGGAAACACATCATTGAGGGCCTGGAGGCGTCACTAGCCCGGCTGCAGCTCAAATACGTCGACATTGTGTATGCGCATCGGCCAGACAGATTGACCCCTATGGAGGAGACTGTGAGAGCCTTCAACTATGTTATCGACGCAGGTCTGGCTTTCTACTGGGGAACTTCTGAGTGGAGCGCCGATGAGATTGCCGAAGCTGTAAGTCTGTCTTTGTTTGTGTCAAGACTGGAAGCTCACGAAGGACTATAGGTTGGCATCGCCCGCGACTTGCGGATGATCCCCCCGATCGTCGAGCAGCCTCAGTACAACATGCTCGTCCGGGACAAGGTCGAGGGCCAGTTCCAGCGCCTGTATGAACGCAACGGCTTGGGGCTCACCACCTTCAGTCCAATCAAGATGGGATTGCTGTCCGGCAAGTACAACGACGTGGTTGATGGGCAGGCGCCCAAAGACTCGCGATTCGGGGCGAGCAAGGACGGCTTCGCTGACTTTATGCGCGATCGCATGGGGACCGATGACTGGAAGGAGGAGATCGAGCAAGTGCGGCAGCTGAAGCCCATTGCTGACAAGTTGGGTGCCAGCCAGAGCCAGCTGGCCATCGCATGGTGCCTCAAGAACCCGAACGTGAGCAGCGTCATTACAGGGGCCAGTCGACCAGAGCAGTTGGAGGAGAATGTGGAGGCGCTCAAGATTCTAGACAAGTTGACGCCTGAGGTTCTCGACGAGATTGATTCTATCACGAAGAACAAGGTCACGCTTGGTCCTGCTAGACAGAGTTAGATCAATTAAATTCGAGCATGTCGAACAAGGACTTTTCTGTTTAGTAAAAAGCCCCTCGAGCTTACAGTGGAGAGAAGAGTTTCGATCTCACCGGATTTACAGCTCGGGGGTCGACGGCAAGTGATGGCATGGCTATGCTTTTTGTGATTTGTCTAAACTCTTTTGGGCCATTATTGCATAGTCTATACACCTATAGGTCCCGGTATTTCTGGTAGATACTAATCATTCTATACTGCTACCTTGTATAGATACCTGAATGATGCATATCTACTTCGTGCGAGCTTCATTGTCCCCGTCTCTTAAGCAGGACTGTCCTGAATAGGCAAGTAGGACCAGCTAATAAGTCCTTTAGTTTTAATTTAAATATCAAGTCAAGATACTATAGAGAGTCCGTCTTGCATACTAGGAAATGCTTGCTGTAGAGCTCAATAATCCCTCCCAACTATGCTGGTAAACCCCTAGTTGTTGATATACAAGTTCTAGTTAATGACTAACAGCAAGACGAGCATAAATCTCAAGGGTTAGTGTACCTGCCGTCAGAAGCATATGACTTTCAATACAATGCTGGTTAAGTAACCCAAGACTTCTTCGCACATATCGGTCGGTCAAATGGATGCTTCCAGCCACGACTTCTACACTAACAGTAAACCAGAAAATGTACTCACTACATACGAGAGAAGTCTTCTTACTAGTGGAGTGACAAAAGGTCTAGATTTTGAGATAGGTGACAACGTAATGTTTCATAATTTGACGCGTACATCTTACAGTGAACACAGAGGCGCGCTCGGCTTGAATTTCACATGCCTCTGCTGGGTTTCTTCAGGTGCGAAGTTGCGAAGTTGCGATATCATGATTCATCATCCGAACTCGGCCAATAAAAAAGGCCGAAGTACGAGGTCAAAAGCAAGAAAACAAGCATTATGCCTTCTCGCACATTCGTGACAGAGCGGATTTACAATATACTCGTAAGTCCGGCTTGTGCTCTGCTGTGGTGACAGGTCTCGAGTTAACCCTTTGTCGTATATAGCGAGCCCTGATTGGGTTGCAGCTATAACAAGTGGGGTCGCATGAGAGCCACCAATGCCACCGGCCCGTCGATTACCCAATTAGGCAACCTTCAACCCGAAGTCCGAGGAGACTCAACACCAAAGTCCGGGTCCACGATGATGGACTTTGTGGTACAATCTCCGGGACAACAGACCAAACTTTGATGAGGAATGCTTAATATATAAATGACGATTTCCTCTCGCTATTTCAGAAACTTGTCAACACCAATCCAGCAAGGAATTCAACCACCCTTGATCAACACTTACACCTGAAACACACTTTAACCCCCATACTCATTATCAACATCATGACCCAAAAGTTCGCAAAGGACCAGCCCGAGGGCTTCATCAACCACATTGAAAAAGTGGCTATTATTGGCGTAAGTCACTTATCTTCCGCCATCAACATCTGTCACTAACACCACACAGGCCGGTGGCTCTGTTGGCCAGCATTTGGCCAAGGCACTCGCTGAGACCGGAAAGCATCAAGTCACTGCCATCACCCGTGTGGGCAGCACCAGCAAGATTCCATCTGGTATCAAAGTTGTCACGGTTGACTACGAAGACGAGGACTCAATTGTTGCTGCCCTCAAAGGCCAGCAATTTCTTGCCATCTCTCTTTCTGTAAGCGCCGCTCCGGGCACCCACGAAAAGATTGTCAGTGCAGCTGCAAAGGCTGGCGTTCCTTGGATCATGCCCAACTGTTTCGGCAGTGACTTCACCAATGCTTCCCTAGCGAAGGAGAATTTCACTGGTGACGCGGTTCTGCCTGCCATCAAGGCCATCGAGGAAGCCGGTGTGTCATCTTGGATCGCTATGTGTTGCTCTTTCTGGTACGAGTTCTCCGTGGTCCAGGGCCCCGAGTGGTATGGCTTCGACTTTGGCAACAACCAGAAGAAAATCACCTTTTACGACGACGGCAAGACACGCATCAACACCTCGACTTGGCTGCAATGTGGGCGGGCCCTTGCCGCCTTGTTGAGTCTCAAGGAGTTGCCAGAAGATGAGAACGACAAGTCCTCGACCATCTCGCAGTGGCGAAACAAGCCCTTGTACATTTCTAGCTTCCTGATTTCGCAGAGGGAGATGCTCGACAGCATCCAGCGCGTCACCGGTACAACGGACAAAGATTGGCAGATCGAATACGAGGACTCCAAAGCTCGCTGGCAGCGAGGAGTGGATCTTCTCAGCAACGGCGATCGCTCGGGATGGGCCCTGTCCATGTACGCTAGAACATTTTACCCCAACGGTGACGGTAACTTTGAGGCAAAATATGGTCTTGCCAACGAGGTCCTCGGGCTTCCAAAGGAGGACCTGGACGAGGCTTCAAAGAGGGCCATTGGCATGCTTGAAGCCGGCTACAACTACTTTGCAAACAGGACTTCCTAGGCATAAGGCATTTCAAGAGGGTGAAGGAGGATGTTAGTTGTTGGTTGGGGAAGAATATAGGATAACAAAATAGTTTCGCTGTTGCAGTATAAGTCGTTCATAAACAAGCGCATGTTATTCCGCTGAGCATTGTGACCAAATCAATAAACCCAAGCAAGACCGCCAGAGAGCAGGAGAAACATCCAAAAGATAAGACATGACTTTGCCTACAATGTCGTATATGCAAAAAGGCGCCCTGGTGGGCAAAAGAATGGTTCCGCACGGGATCGAACCGCGGACCTTCTCGGTGTTAACGAGATGCCATAACCAACTAGACCACGCAACCTATGCTTGTTGAAGAAATGCTGAGCATATGCAGATCATTTGCTGTTGGCTGTTGCCGAGTGGCGAAGAAGAAAAAACGGAGGGTGAAACCAGTGTGGTGGGGCATCTTGGTTTGGCAGCCCCGTTGTGAGGTGGGAACCACGATAGTGTCATGAAGGATAAAGACTCAACCAGCAAAAATGTGATTCCGCCCGGGCTCGAACCGGGGACCTTCTCGGTGTTAACGAGATGCCATAACCAGCTAGACCACGGAACCTGTGTTGTTGAGTCGTGAGATCTCTGGCTTGTTGACGAAACTGAGGCCGTCGCCCTTATATACATGGCAGATGCTGCGTCACTCAAGCGTCACGTTATCTCCATCCTCAGATCGAGAGGACATTGAGTAAGAGCTCTGTATTTGTCAAGAAGGGCATCAGTTTCAGATTTTAATTAACTGGCATCGTTTCTCAAGATACATAGTAACTTATTAAGGGAAAGACCAGGATTGCTGCCACGATGTTATTCTCTTGTTTTATGAAAGCATAACAGTAAGCTCAACCCAAGGAATAAGAGGTAGTTAACTAACTCTAGGATGGCTTGCTTATTATACTACTCCAGCTTTTCTTTTATTGTTTATTTTGAAGTATACGAGACAGGAACCAAGTAGCTAAGGTTGAACCTCTTAGATAGGCGAGTAAAGGTAATTTCTATAGTATATAGTGACAAAGCCAAGATATATTGAAGATTATCATAGTTTGCTACTAGAATCTAAGTTGCTCAACTACCTTAAAAATTATATTCTCAAACGTCATTTCTAAGTGAGGTCGCGATTCTCAGCTTTACTATTTTACTTGATACCTAAATCTCAGGTTCCCGTCTGTGCCACTGGACCCATCGCCGAGCATAATCACTGAAGATCACGATTTCTGTGATTCGTTTGAGAGACGATATCGCCAAGGCGTTTATATAACGTCGTTCTACTGGTTCGTCACGACCAGCACTCCCACTTCAAATTCTTAAATGGGCATATTCCAAATAACGCGTCCGTGGACAAGCTGCAGTGGCCATGTTGAGTATGCAAGGCCTATGGCCCAATGCAACCGCTTAAGAATAAGGGACCTTTGGTCGGGACCACGTAAGGTTAGGTAATAGTTGGGGAACACCTACGGGGTCGCGGGGACATGGTGGAGCAGGCATGTTGAGACATCATTACCTGAAGTCAGTTTAGCGGACTCAAAACGTAATGAAATCAATTTCCTAACATGAAGTCAGGAGTTTGTCCCCAGTCATTTGCAAGCCCTCAACATGGGGTCAACTGGGGTTTCTCACCGGCCCACAAACTATGCGGAGAGATATCGGGGCCGTGTGTTGTTCCCAGCAAGGACTTGCCACTAGACCTTCATCAATTGGATATCAGCACACTGAAACGGCTTCGCGGCTGGAGAACATGGCGTTGCCGGTCGATGCCGGTCGTCGCGCACCGAAGACGGTATCAACCGCGCCTAGATAACTCACTAAAAGAGGTCTAGATATCTCCGTGCTGATGCCGGTTCAGCCGGAAAAGCTGTCATTTGACTCGAGCAGTCGGTTAAGTCGGATGCTATGGGCGGGGCGGCGATGGAACGGCACGGGCCAGGGACTGTCCAAAGAGCAGCAAAGGCGATTGCGATGACATCTCCAGCTCGGAGACGTGTGTACAAAGCCAAGACTGGGGTTTGGTGGGGAGTTCCTGGGGGAGCGCCAGGACCGTCGCTCCGTAGCAGTTGATAGTTGATACCGAAGATGCCCCTGAAGATAGCTTTGCTGGCCAGCTCACTGAAGTATTTTTACCCCCCACGGAGCTTTTAAGAGGTAGGCTTTTCTCCTGTCACTCTTGTCTGCTGATGTTTGATGTAGGCTTCTCAAGTCGTAGTGAGGCCGCATAACCGAACGCGCTGCACTTGACTCACCTGTCTAATCTGACCATAATATCGTGTTTTGTCCGAGCGCTGGTGATGTTTCATCGGATCCGCAAATGGTCCTGGGCCCATGAAGCTGGTTCATTAAGACGAAGGCGGACATGGGATTCAGACAGCATTATGCGAGCAGTTGGAGCACCCAGATGTTGTTAAAAGTTTCCTTGTGGATGTAAAAAGAGCTCAATAGGGTATCATATAAACAAAAGCTAAGCTTAAGAGTATAAAAGATTAGGGAAACCAAAACTCGAAGGCCATTTGATCTGGTTAGTTTGTGTCGATCTGCATTGGGTGATGGGAGAGTAGACAGGCGTTCTCCAGTCACTGGACTGACTTCACCTTTCAAACAATCGCATGAGGTGGGCTCTTTGCAACTCATTGGCTCTTGGTAGAAGACTGAGAGAATCGTACGGTACATAGACATCATTCTCGCAAGGTGTTCGCTCCAGACAACGCTGTGCGCCGCCCTAGAACAAGATGTCCCGGCCCGGGGCAAGTAGCCATAACGTCATTTCTGGCGAGAGGTGGTGGAGCGTCACAGGGCACCTCCAGGTTTAGCGGGCGAAACATGGAAAAAGCTTGTTACGCAACCACATTACTTGGAGTACCTTTGGCGACGATACTCGCGCTGACTGCTACTGCAGACTAGTAGGGTTGATTAGTCTTTTCCAACAAAGGGAGCGATCTTCCATTAATGTTAAATACCTTGACTCCCATAAGCTAAGGATTCAGGGAAACCCTTCTGACCTCATCACTTTGTCTTGAACCCCAGACTCTGTTTGACACTATCTGGTCAACCATCATGGAGAGTCAGCAAACCCCACAGGACAAGAATGTCCACATCGATGACTCGGCCGCCCTGGAGCAGCTCGGTCATAAGCAGGAGCTGCAGCGAAACTTCTCCAAGATCTCTCTGCTGGGCCTGGCGTTTGCCATTCTCAACACCTGGACCGCCTTGTCAGCCTCTATTAGTCTCGCCCTCCCCTCGGGCGGACCCAGCGCTGTGATCTGGGGTTTGATGGTTGCGGGTATCTGCAATCTGTGTCTTGCAGCTCCCTTGGCCGAGTTCTTGTCGGCATATCCTACGGCGGGTGGCCAGTATCACTGGGCTGCCATTATTGCCTGGCCAAAATGGGCAAGAGGCATCAGTTACGTTACGGGCTGGATTAATACAAGCGGATATGTCGTGTAAGATTCTCTTCGTTCAAAGTAATTATCGGCTGAATGCTAATTATTGCTAGACTGACTGCAACCGCGCCGCTTCTGGGTAGCACGTTTGTCATGGATACCATCACGTTTTATGACAAGACCTATGAAGGAAAATCATGGCACCAGTTCCTCATTTACATGGCCTTTACTTTCATTGGACTCGCGATTAATGCTTTTGCTACGCGATTGCTTCCTCTAATCAACAAGGCCGCGTTCTTGTGGAGTATGGCCGGTTTCGTCATCATCAGCATCACTGTTCTCGCTTGCGCCTCTCCCAATTATCAGAGTGGCTCCTTTGTATACCAGCAGTTCATTAATGAAGTTGGCTGGCCGGATGGCTTGAGCTGGATGCTTGGTTTGCTTCAAGGCGCCTTTGCCCTTACTGGCTTCGACGCAGCAGCCCATATGATCGGTACGGTATCCCCAGCATCACTTTTTATTGCCAGTGTTGCTAATGAGATACAGAGGAGATCCCCAACGCCAGAGTAGAGGGACCCAAGATCATGATATACTGTATTCTCATTGGAATGCTCTCTGGATTTATCTTTCTCTCGTGTCTTCTTTTCGTTACGAAGGACATCCAGACTGTCATCGAGTCTCCAGCCGGCGCTCTCTTACAGATTTATTTCGATGCCACAAACAGCAAGGCTGGAAGCGTCTGCCTCATCGTATTCTCGATCGTTTGCATGGTCTTCACAGTAACTGCTATCATGACGACCAGCGCGCGTATGTCTTATGCGTTTGCTAGAGATAACGGCCTGCCTTTTAGCAATATTCTCGCCAAGGTTCACCCTACACTCAACGTGCCACTGAATGCTCTACTCTGGACGAGTGCCTGGGTCATCATCTTTGGTCTGGTTCTCTTGGGAAGCTCCAGCGCTTTCAACGCTATCACGGCCGCTTCCGTGGTTGCGCTAGGTATGTCACTCATTGCCAAGAAACCTGGCCAAGTTGACTAACTTTCAAAAGGTGTCACTTACGCAATCCCACCTTTCATTCACCTCTGTCGCGGAGGGAATATGCTGCCCGAAACTAGGCCCTTCAAGCTTAGCACTCCAGTAAGATGGATCTGCAGCTTGGTTGGCATCGCGTGGGCCATTCTGACGACCGTTCTCTTCGTGTTCCCCCCCGAGCTTCCTGTTACCCCGTCGAACATGAACTACTGTATTGCAGCTTTCGGAGTCATTCTTCTGATTGCAGTCGTTACTTGGATCTTTGATGGAAGGAAGAACTATAAGGGGCCGCATGTGAAAGTCAACATGGATGGTGCATTTTTGGAGGGAACATCCGTGGCTGAGACCACCTGCACCTCGAACCCAGACGAAATGAAGGCTCATTAGGTTAGGTAGCAAGTGTCCGAATAAGAGATAATTCTTTGACCCATGACCTACATGCATGATAGTTGACAGCAACACAATTTGCATTGATAATGACCCAATAAAACCAAAAGTCGTGTTGGCAACCCCTTGCCTGAACGTGAGGGTGCAATAGGGATTGAGGCTGCTGCGCGTTATATTTCCAAGAAACTTGTAATTGAAATTACTCCCTAAAGTGTGGAGAAAATTGTTTTCCTTGTTATTATGGAAACATCTTGCCTTTGAGAGAGCAATGCGCAACTTACATAGGAACTACTTCCATCGTGTCTTTCATTCTACATTTCCATGTCGCTCTATTTGCCGACCTGTGTCATATTGGGTCTCTAATACCTCTACATAGCTTCGTATAAATTTAGGCTAGCAAGGTTTCTCAAGCGTCTTTCGTAATGTAGAGTAGTTTATGACTGACAATTATTTCTAAGTATGCCAAACATTAACACTGATGTGTTAAACATCTCTCCGCTTTCTTCGTTATCAAGAGTTTCAGCTCGTTCTTGCATTGGACGGCGCTGTTTCTTATCATTAGTCGCTGCTATCCTATTGGGATACTGGCAACTTACAATCAATAGCCCAATCTCTTCTAAAACCCTGATTCGTTCATACCCTTCAATACAGAGTCATTTTCTTATACTGAAGCCCTCCTGCTGTTCCGAGTTCTCCATACATAATCCCATACACATACGACTCCCCAACGAAATCTCGGACGTTATCTGGATCATTCGCAAGATGGCGAAATATATGTGGCACTAACGAACCTTGCAATATGCCTACTTGATCGCCCACTTGAACTGTGCGAGGCCCAAGACCAAGATGGCCCTTGGCAGTACGGAAAAGATACCTATTTGTTGCAGTCAAATCCCAATCGGACCGAAACTCTGCGCTGATCGAGTAGGAAGATCGTGCGAGCACGCCTGGCGAGAGCTCTCCGCTTCGTGCACCGAGCTTAATCTCATCTGTCGTGTGGTAGAGACGTCTGTGAGGTTCTAGCCGCCTTGCAATCAAGTCTGAATGTGCGTGTATTCCGATGGAATTGAGGGCTTCGGAGAAACTCATCTCTGGGTCTTTTAGAAGCTGGTCTGCCAAGGCCGGATCCTTTGCTTGCAAAGCCACGAATGACAGGCAGTACGCCAGCTTTTCGAATTCCGTCTTGAAATCATATGCGACAGCAGACGAGTAGATTCCGGCCCTATCGGTTGTCAAAGTTCTTGCAATGACTGAAACCACATTGTCACTGTCCTCGGTAACGATGGGAAACGGATCCAAGGCTAGCTTGAAGATGTCCAGAATTTGTGTGTCTTCCTGCCCTGATCGCCAATGAGCTGTAGCAACCGATACGATGCTATCAAAGTAATGAAACGGCACGACCAGAATGTGTGGTGGTAGATCATCCCCGATATAACAATAGAAATGAGTTTCTTCTGGTGGTGTGGTTCTGAACGTACAAGGCGACCTCTGGAGTGATTTCCATGGGACATCTTGCGTGTAGTCAGGGACCCAAGAAGGCAGTCCTTTGATGTTGTTCGCTGCCCTGTCGCCAACGTACCCAAGAGGCTCCCAGCCGTACCAAGCAAGGAGACCAAACACTGCGGCTTTGGAAAACACCATTTGCACACTTTGTGAATAGTCAGCTATGATAGGCGTGGCGTGAGTTCTTGTAGGGGTGCCTGAGAGAGCTATTAGCGCCATCATTGCTACGCAGGAGTATTCACAGAAAGACGCAATACTTGAAATGCCGAGAAGTCCATAGACCTTATCCCTAGGATCCGTCGCCTGCCTCTTCCGGTGTTTGTGAGCTTGAATTCCCAGCGAGAATGTTTGTTCCTCAGCAAAACTCTGGATATGCCCATCTGTTAAGTCACCAAAGAACATTCGTGCCCACTGCGTCCCTGGAGTGTCGTTCTGGTCGGATATGATGCCGCGACGTCGCGAAAAGAGGACGACAATGGCGCTTCCTCTCCAAACGGCTTCTAACGATACCACTTGGGGTCCACAAACGAAATACAACTCGCGGGCAAGCACCATTTCTTGAAGAGTCCATGTACGGACAAACCAGGTGTTTTGGCTGAAGAAATGTATCATTCCAGCCAGTTCCGAATCACTCAGGTTGGCATCCTCAAACGCTTTTACTATGATAGAAAAACGCGCCTCGGCCTCGATATGTGGTAACACATCCCTTCGATCAAAAGAAAGTTGATTCATTATCTTCACTGTTGAAGCTGTGTGCGGCTCTTGTTCTCCTAGCCACACAACAACCTTTTGAGCGTTGCGGTAGATACGAGCCATTTGTGCAACTTGGCTGCTCCGCTCCTCGAGGCTGTCCTGGTTGATGCAGAGCGCGTCGATCCATATGGGCCCTAGTATATCCAGATCGTGCAGTGCTTTGAGTGCGTTGTTGAGATTCTTCCTGATTGGCATTTCACATCCGTTGATGACCATCGTTTCGACTGGACTCGACCAAGTCTTATCGTCGTCGGTGACGCGCGGCCCATTCCATGTGTATGATAGACAATCGTAAGCTGGATTATCATCGAGGCTGACTGTATAGAGATTGGCGGAGACGCCACCTGAGCGATCTTGGTTGATCGTTAGCAGCCGGATCTGCCCCGTTCCGAGTAGGAAACCGTAGTCGAAGCCCATTTTGAGGAAAGCTATATGGGTATAGCCTCTGTGAAGTCCGGTGCTTTGGTTGCGAATAGCTTACCCCGCTTCTACATGACATTAAGAGAGCCTCGGATGATTCTGAGGCTTAGCTGTCGGGCTGACGGTTGGGCTGCGAGCCTGCGAGCCTTGTGTAACATTGCAGGACTTGAAGATCGATCTAGGCACTTTGGAACAGAAAGATGGAGAAAAATGTAGGATAACCCTGGAAATGTTCGAAAGAGTGAAGTGATTGCAAATGTTCATTACTTATTTGATAATATAAGCCTAGACAGTGTTGTTACTTGCGTATAAGATATGACTTTATAAATAGTGAAATACTGAGGATTAAAGCAGTAGACCACGAGGAATATGCTAGTTTGTCAAACGTAGCCACTATGCCATACGGCAAAAGTGCAAGGACCCTTACTCCTGTGCACGCACAGGCAGGGCTTATATAACTATTTCAACATAGTTATTACCTAATTCAATCTTAATTAAAGCTTTATCTATCTATTGACTTTTGTTACACCGAGAAAACTAGCTAGACTTTAGAGCCCCTTGCTGTGTATTTTATTGACTCGTCGATATAGCCCGTAGTGAGTTTTCACTTGAGGGTGTTGCAGACATCCACCACATACCAGCAAGGAAAACAAGACCAAGCCTTTGCGGCTCTAGTCTTCAAAATTCCACTTTAAAAATTGAATTTTTAGGCTGCATAGGATAATGCCTATTTGGTTAATAGAAATATTGCCGTTGGTCTTAAAGCAGTCAGTTATAGTTGCGTGTTAACCTCTAAACACCACATCAGAGCCATTGTTTCTATCACAAAACTCTATAAAACTCTGACGAAGTCCTTTAAACGGCAAAAATGATTGTTATACTCTCCGGTGCGGGGAATCGAACCCCGCGCGCCGCGGACATGTATGTAACATTGAAAACGCGGTATGTTACCGATACACCACACCGGATTGCTTCCTCTGATTGGATGCTCGATTCATGATATAATCAGCATTACAAAGCTTTGCTTCAACCATCAGCTTCATGTGGATAAACGATTAAACAAATGGAAAGTTCACTTGGAAGAACAAAATCCAAAAAGTCTTGACGCATATGCGGTGCTCAATTCGGCCTGGAACCAAGTCACATTTGAACGATAGCATCTACCTGCTACCTACAGTACCTTGATACAATTCCAGTCCCTCCGAGTCGTCAGCCGCAAGCCGAACCAAACTCTAAGAGGTGATGGATGCTTAAACAGGGGCGAGGGGTCCGGAGGCACAATGCAGCCATGTCAGATCAAGAATATGGTGACGTGATTATGAGCACAGTTGCCTGGAGATAACCCATAGGTGCATCTTTTTACAAACCTGCTGCTTGACACTTGTCCCATCATCATTCTCGTCTGGATAAATAAGAGGCATTGATGACGAACCCGACGGGCTGCTTGTGTGCCACCCAGCCGGTGGTGTGACAGACTTTTGGTTGATAACTTGATACTGAATACTGATACAGCCTCTCGGGTCACTGGGCTATTGTACTGTACTGCAGCTTTGAGCTGAAGAGGTGGTTCCAAAGACCAGGTTTAAACAACCTTCACAGGATGTGCCATTGATCAAGAGGACTACTAAAAACCGACGCGCATCTGCACCTTGCCTTGACTCACATTCCTCCTTTTCTCCTCTGACTGTCTCCATCTCAGCTCTGCCATTTTCATGTCACAATTCTGGCCTTTTCACCATGTCTAAATTTCTCCATCGTCAGAACAAGCGCTCACCAGAACACAAAGATCTCGAGGCCAACGGCACTGGTCGAGGTCGTATTGGTAGTACTGCTGCCCCAAGCACCGACAATCTTGACGAATATACCGCCCTTGACAAGTACATCACCACTTACCGTGAAAGCAATCGGGGCACCCAAGACCAAGAGGATGTAGATAGCAAAAAGCGCAAGAAGCGGTGGTGGCAGTTCGGCAAACCAGAAGCCCAGCCTGACGAGGCAGACAAGGCTGGACCTCCAGATTCGTGGTTTCAGACCGATGTTAGCGAGGGGCTTAAGTCCTCAGAGATAGAAAGTCGAAGGAAGAAATCTGGATGGAACGAGCTGACAGCAGAGAAGGAAAACCTGTTTGTAAAGTTTCTGGGCTTCTTTCAGGGACCAATTCTTTACGGTGGGTTGCATTCCGCTCCAGTACAGAGAAACTACTTTTCCACCTCTGGCGCTCCCCTTTCGTGTATAACGCTAACGAGAAACAGTCATGGAGATCGCCGCGCTCTTGGCTGTTGGTCTCGGCGATTGGGTAGACTTTGGTGTCATTCTAGCCATTCTGCTTCTCAATGCCTTTGTTGGCTTTTACCAAGAGAAGCAGGCTGCCGACGTTGTTGCGAGCTTGAAAGGCGACATTGCCATGCGTTGCATGGTCCTCAGAGATGGCCATGAACAGGAAATTCTCTCACGAGAACTAGTCCTTGGAGACATAGTAAGTCATGCCCTTCCTTCCACTCTGAAGAAGTGATAAGGGTAAGGGCAAGGGCAAGCTAACGAGGCTGTCGTAGCTCATCATACAAGAAGGCAGCACAGTAGCAGCCGATGTACGCCTTCTCTGTGACTACAACCGGCCAGAGGACTTTGAGGTGTATAAGCGTCTGAGAGCCGAAGACAAGCTTGACCGAAGCGAAGAATCAGACGAGGACAAGGACGAAGATGACAATGAAAACAATCGCCGCGGCTCGAAACAACCTACAACAGACTACCGCAGTCGCCCGCTTGCCGCTATCGATCAGTCCGCCATCACCGGCGAGTCAATGTCAGTTGATAAGTACTTGGGCGACCTTGTCTATTACACAACCGGATGCAAACGTGGCAAGGCGTATGCCATTGTTGAGACGACAGCCAGAGAGTCCTTTGTCGGCCGCACAGCAAATCTTGTCCAGGGAGCAAAGGACCAGGGTCACTTTAAAGCAGTCATGAACAACATCGGTACATCCCTGTTAGTCCTGGTCATGTTTTGGATACTAGCTGCTTGGATCGGCGGCTTTTACCATCATATTCCTGTTGCAGAGCCAGGCTCGCTGAACTTGCTCCATTACGCGCTGGTACTTTTGATCATTGGCGTTCCTGTCGGTCTGCCGGTCGTTACCACAACTACTCTCGCGGTGGGGGCTGCCTATCTTGCAAAGCAAAAAGCAATTGTGCAGAAGTTGACGGCTATTGAATCACTTGCAGTAAGCTTTCTCTCTCTGCTTGTTGTGCACTACTTAACGAGGCTATGACAGGGTGTTGATATTCTCTGCTCGGACAAAACTGGAACGTTGACTGCTAACAAACTGAGCATTCGGGATCCTTTCGTCTCTGAAGGTCAAGATCCCGATTGGATGATGGCCGTTGCGGCATTGGCATCATCTCACAATGTCAAGACTCTGGACCCTATCGATAAGGTGACCATACTCACTCTCAAACGATATCCCGGAGCCCGTGAAATCTTGCAGCAAGGCTGGGTAACTGAGTCATTTACTCCGTTCGACCCAGTCTCAAAGCGAATCACAACTGAATGTCACCTGGGCAATGACCGATACACATGCGCCAAAGGAGCACCTCGTGCGATCCTGAAGTTGGCTAATTGTGCCGAAGACGTTGGCAGAGTGTACAGAGAAAAAGCCCAGGAATTTGCCCGACGAGGTTTCCGCTCCCTAGGTGTTGCGTACAAAAAGAACGACGGCGACTGGGTTCTACTTGGGTTACTCTCCATGTTCGACCCTCCACGAGAAGACACAGCACAGACAATCATCGAAGCAGCGCAGCTTGGCGTCCCAGTCAAGATGCTAACGGGTGATGCCATCGCAATTGCCAAAGAAACATGCAAGATGCTATCCCTTGGCACCAAAGTCTACAACTCTGAGAGACTCATGCATGGCGGCCTTTCTGGAAGTGTACAGCACGATTTCGTCGAGCGCGCGGATGGGTTTGCTGAAGTGTTTCCCGAACACAAATACGCCGTTGTCGAAATGCTTCAGCAGCGAGGTCACCTCACGGCAATGACTGGAGATGGTGTCAACGATGCTCCGTCCTTGAAGAAGGCAGACTGCGGGATCGCTGTCGAGGGCGCATCAGAAGCCGCTCAGGCGGCTGCTGATATTGTGTTCCTTGCGCCAGGCTTGAGCACGATTGTGCTCGCAATCAAGACGTCACGCAAGATCTTCCAGCGAATGAAGGCGTATATCCAATACCGTATCGCGCTGTGTCTGCATCTCGAGATATACCTAACGTTGTCCATGATCATCCTCAACGAGACCATCCGCGTGGATCTGGTAGTCTTCCTGGCCTTGTTCGCCGATTTAGCTACCGTTGCTGTGGCTTACGATAACGCTCACTGGGAGCCACGTCCAGTTGAATGGCAACTTCCAAAGATCTGGGTTGTGAGTGTTGCTCTGGGCATTCTCCTAGCTGTTGCGACTTGGGTCATTCGTGGAACCATGTTCCTGTCCGATGGTGGACTCATCAAGAACTTTGGCTCAGTTCAGGAAGTACTATTCCTTGAAGTAGCTCTGACTGAGAACTGGCTCATATTTGTCACGAGAGGCGGCCACACCTGGCCTTCCTGGCAACTCGTTGGAGCCATCCTGGGCGTGGATGTTATTGCCACTTTCTTCTGTTTATTCGGTTGGTTGTCAGGCACAGGAGGAGTCGACTCTCCCGTCAACCAAGAGTGGGAGTCAGGAAATGGATGGACTGACATTGTTACTGTGGTAGTGATATGGCTCTACTCTTTCGGTGTGACCATCGTCATTGCTATTGTCTACTTCATCCTCAACAAGGTTTCTTGGCTGAACAATCTTGGCAGAAAGAATCGCAGCAAGAAGGATACCACGATTGAAAACATCATTGGGCATCTACAAAAGCTTGCTTTTGAACACGAGTATGACGAGAAGACCGGCAGGAACAGATATGTGCTCGCTGAGAAGGCAAACGATGAGGATGACGATCTGTAGTTTACATAGTGTGCGGCGATATTTCATTGTCTAGGATTATCATGATTATAGTGCTAGTGTATGGAGGATGAAAGGATTTGGCCACGTTGGTATTCTGTGCTGCTTATCAAATTTCACCATCATTGTGTGCGATTAATACTATTTCACTCACTTATCTAGCAAAGGCTCATATCAGGATCGCGATGGTCTGCATGTACAATAAAATGGTTAACTCAACGTGATGTGAGCAAATCAAGGGTACTGCCATCTTAATTTCTACATCCAGTGTCGTGACTCATGACTAAGAAGGCTCCGAGCCGGTGACTATGAACGATTGCTCTTTTTCAATGAAGAGGTTTTCTGTGAGTGATCATGGTTGAGCCTCGAGGAGATACAGTCAGACAAACCCAGTACTGAATCTACATTAGTACTACAACAGCTGTCAAAGAGGACTCCTTAGTTGTGTGTAGATACTCTTATATGCAATAGTAACGCTAACCTTCAACTCAGCTTTGAATCGAATTCTATATTAGCTTAGTTGTAGACCTAAAATGCTCAAGGTATAAAGAGGTGGTGGCCCCTAGTATCTATTGCTAAAGCTAATGCACAGTGCACGGTCTAATACAGACATGACTAGTAGTTCCAAGTGTATGGAGGCCAATTGAGAAGCATAAGTTCTTAAGGCACGATATATAATAAAGAACAACCCAGACGTCAGATGGGTATACGAACTAATAACGCTTGCAGTATCTGCAGGGAGGCGCATATTAGTCTATACGCTGATTGCTAGGATCAAGGCCGAAACGCGTCTTGTCAGTCCCAGTGTATCGGTCATCCACAGAATGAAGTCTGGTAGATACCAGTTAATCAGTTTCGTAGTTCCCTTAGAAACACTTTTTCGCAGTTTGATAGGCTTCTCGTTGTAAACCTCTACCATTGTGGGTTAGACGTTCCCAAATGTTACTAAGTAAATTCGATATTCACATGATTGTTCTTCCTAGCCCCGTGCCGTTTCACGTATTGTGCTGATGTTCTAATATCTCTTGTTTGCTCAAATACAGAGCTATATGCTCAAAAGACTAATACACGTAACGAAAGTTGAGATTTTGTTGATCAGTCATATTGGATATCTCGAGTTCTTCTGATCTATGATGCGAGGGCGCGCTTGTCTGTTGGATTTTGTCACGGCGACAGTTTTCCCGAATGAGTATAAAACGTAGTCCCAACATCGACAGTACGGCAACTCCGAAGCAGTTAGTGGTTGCTAGGAAGCCACACTGCGGTTATCTTTGTTAGCTTAGTTCATTGCCACGAGGATAATCAAGAACACGCTGCGGCTTGAACTCACTGAGTACTCTGGGGCTTCATGGGGAAAGAAGAGGAATGGTCCAATGATCTTGCCCACAGTATAGGCCATAAACATCATGGCTGAGGCAACGCTCTTCTTGGTAAAGCCAGCCACGTTGGAGGCAATCATAGATAGGGAGATAGGTGAGCCGGCAGCAAAAGCAACGAACAACCACAGGCCGAATAACCGGCTTCCCCCGTTAGGTCCGTAGCGAACCAATAGTGAGCCAATCAGGCTGGAACGGATTGTTAGTTTGTAGCGATTTCAAGGAGATTAGAACATTGACTAACGAGATGAGGCTCAGAGAGGCTGCAATGATCGTTCTGTAGCCACTAAAGCGACTACATAGATAGGTTGAGCCGAGGGCGAAACAGGCCAGGAATGCACCCATGGGCATGTTGAGCAGGTAGACTTGAAACCTAGTGAAACCGAAGCCGGCCATGACCAGACTGCTAAACTGTACCCGTATCAGAGAAGATGAAGTCGTTCCAGTTTTGCACAAGATATGCTTACAGTGGTGTGGGCGCCGTTTGGAATACTGAAGGCAAGCTGATTCAGCATCAATAGCAAGACGTTGGGATCTTGCAAGACTTCGCGGACTTGTTTCCACTTGAAGCGATTATCCTTCATGCCAGTCTGATTGCCGCGGATTCGGTCAACAGCATCGGCACGCTGTTGCTGATCAAGAAAACGCGCTTTATTTGGGGCGTTGGGTAAGAAAAGGGCGAGGACAACGGCCCAGATGAGTGTAATTAGACCGAAGATGATGAAGAGCCACTTTGCACACCCAAGGTCGGTCAGTCAGTTAATACTATTAATGCGGTTGGGTCTTGGAACGTACCCTCCATACACTGAGGCTTCCTTTGATGTGCGCGATCGCATAGGCGAGCAGACCACCAAACATAGTAGCAATGGCATTACCAATAAACCATATACCGTGTCTAAACAGCTGCTCCTCGCGTTTGTACCACATGCCGGTGATGAGGGAAAAGCCAGGCGAGATTGATGCTTCCGCAACGCCGAGGAGAAACGCGCAATTAGTATGCCCTTAGAGTCTTGCACCGCCGCATGGCAGCATAAAACGACGGCCCAAATGAAGCTATGGGTAGGACTAGCCTTTGTATCAAATTGGACGGTGAGATGAACACACCATGTGCCGGCCAAGTACTTGCCCAGCGGTAAGCGCACCATCAAAAACGCTGCTGGGTAGCTAAAAGAAAGATAACCAAAGTAGAATACGCTGCTACACCAGTTGTATCTCGTCCCAACCAAGTCCTGACTGTTATTAGATGGTGTTTTGTTTGTTTATATTTCTCGATAGGGAAATGACTAACCAAATCGTCGATGATACCCATGATAGAGGCAAAGCTCAGAGATTGTTTGTCAAGGAACTGAAGCATGTACGATACGAAAATCAGTGGCATTAGACTGGAAGAGTTAGTGGCTAAGGCCCGGAATGATGGAGGTTTGCAACTTACCATCGGTCAATTCTCTTCAGAACTCTTTTCCCTCGCTGGGCTTCTCCAGCATCCTCCTCTACTGCAAGAAAAGAGCCCTGGAGGCTAAGTATCTCGCCAATTTTGGGTGTTGCCTCGTCGGTTGGCATGGTTGCCTTTTCTGTCTTGTTCATTGCCATCCTGGAGGTATGGTGCAGATGGAAGTGGACGTTCAGTGGAGGAAGCTATATGAAGATTGGGTGCTCATTGAGGGATCTCGCTCTAGTTTAAGTAGATATCGTCGCGGGGAAGAGGCTCCAAGCTATAACATCCAGGGATGATATTGTGACTCTATTGTCCAGTAACTGCTCGAATACTACGAATCGATCTAGTACCCTTCCCACCCCCGCAAGTTCTGCCAGCCCAGAGAGATACTCCACTAATAATCTGGGGTTATTGATTACACAGCCTGCATCAAGACTTGTGGAATGACACAAGATTGGTGATATCCAAGGAAAGATTGGTCCATGTTGCCGCACTTCGCTATCCGTGCCAACAAGCCGGGAATTAGCTTCCTTGTTTCGGATATCAAGGTATGCCGATTGGCCACTTCGGCAAAGTAATGTTGTTACCACCAAGGCCTTGGCGATAGGCTACTTACAGTACTTTCGATACAAGAGATCTTCCGATTGGATACGTCAGCAATGCGAGGCGTTGGTATCGTTGTTCGAAATGTGCCCAGTCATGAAGTGTATGGTGATGCAGTGAAAAAGACGGTGTCCCTTTTCCCGAACCCAGTATCCGAAAGATGAGGGGATAAACCTTCGCTAAGGATTATTCAAGAGAGTCATGAACATCGGACAAAAGAGTCGTGTCGTTCCTTGTTGATACTTCTTGCTGATATTGTGGCGTAGAGTAGAGAAAGAGCGTAAGTTCTATGCAAAACGAGTGCGCATGGAGACCAAACAACCGGTAACTGGCAAAACCGAAGGGCAAGTATCTCTACACATCTAATTATTGTAGAGAGCTAAGTCGACCCCAGTGAGTAGAGCAAGTTGGCGCAAGGGCAGGGTAGTAGTAGCAAGTCACATTCTTCAATTTTTACATCGTGTCTTATCCGACATGTCGCTATTGCTTCTCAACAACCTGTTCAACATCACGTCGAAACTCTTCCCTTGCCTTGTCACACAGCTCTGGAATCAACAGTATGTCACAAGCCGTTGCCGCCAGACCCTTTCCGCAATCCAGCGCTCTCTCAAGTGCCGCCTTGGTGCCGGTCGCAGCCGCAAAATCCGGTGTGTGGGGTTGTACTCGTGGATTTTCTGTCGGTATCGAGAACATGGGGTGAATACCTGGTACGCAAAAGCTAACGTTCCCTTGTAGTGTGTTAGTGGACTAGAAGTAACAGCAGTTTGCGTTTTGACTTACCCATGTCTGTCGATGCTCCCATGGGCGCCTGGTCTACATCATCGAGATAATCTCGACCGAACGCCTTCATATGCTGCGTAAACTTGGCGGAGAGGGTTGTATTCGGGCGCAGCTCCTTGTAGTCTTCATCACTGCAGTCCAAGTCAGAATAGTCGATATAGCCAACATGTTGTGTACTCACGAGTTGCAATCGTACTGAACCGTGCACCCAGTTGCAAGTGCCCCAGCCTCAAAACATGCTTCAACCCTACGGGTTAGGTCTTTGATCTGCTCAATACTAGCCTCCCTCAGAGAGTAATCGAGACTTGTCGAGTCCGGAATGATGTTTGGCTCTTCACCACCTTGCCGAATTACGCCTGATACTCGTGCGGTGGAAGGTATTTGTTGTCGCAGGAGCGATATGTTGACGTACGAGGACACAATGGCATCCAATGCATTATTTCCGTGCCATGGATCGTTGCCAGCATGGGCACTCTGGCCTTGAAACTTGACAATGAGATGTCTCCGAGCGCTCATTCTGGCTGCTGAGTGACCGTCGACGTTCGGTTTGTCTTTGGGTGAGAGACGGCCGATAGGATGCGCCATAAGGCAAGCGTCAGCGCCTTCATAGGCTCCAGCTTTGATCAATCGAATCTTGCCGCCGCCTGCTTCTTCAGCTGGTGTTCCGAGCAGTCTCACTCTCCCCTCAAATCCACCATCTCGCATTACTTCGGCCGTTGCGATGAATGCAGCGATTGAACTCGTGGCGATTAGGTTGTGTCCGCAGGCGTGACCAAGGCCGGGGAGTGCGTCATATTCGGCGTTAAAAATAACTAGTTTTCCCCCGTTGCCGACCTCAACTTCGAATGATGTTTCAAGGCCATGTGCATGTCGTTTAACCTGGTAGCCGAGGCGTTGCATAAGATCGCAGATGTTGGCGTGGGCCTTGTATTCGCGGTAGTTGAGCTCAGGGCTCTCATGAATCTGGAAACCTCGAAGTTAGTCCTTGAAGATGAATGATAGCTTGGTTGGATCACTTTTGAACTTATGTCAGCCAGCTCTCGCTCATGATGAGCAACTGACTTTGAGATACGCTCGTGCAACTGTTCAGCAGAGAATATCATGGTGGATGGAATTGCTTGGATTGGAAATCCGAAGTGGAGAAGTTAAAATGTTTCGAAAGCTACAAAATGTTTCATCTTTTAGGTTCTGTCTTGGCTTTTATGCAGTTTATACTGTGGCGTCATGTTAATCATTACCAGATGAGCTCTTGTGGCCGCGACACATTGTCTAGACCAACAAAGGTTACAGGACGAGACATGGTCGTAATTATTTATCAGTCTGCTCTTATCGGCTATTCCAACCAGTGGATGCGAATGCTTCAACAGTCAAGATAGACCAAGTAGCCGAGCTAACCACTCATAGTCCTTTAGAATGACAAAGCAACCTCAAACCTTGCCTATCTTGACTGCGGAGTTAACGGCAACTTTGCCTGAACCATCTGCCGGACTAACCCGTCAGATCATACAAGCCGGGTATCAAGCTATCATCACCCCTCCTCTTCACCTCCTCTAGCCGAGCTGTCCATTTAAAATCTTCCATTTCTTTTCGTAGCAGGATATGCACCAAGTCCCAATGCCGACCTTGCTCCAGTCACCGAATCGCCGAAAGCCCCGGTCTAAGAACGGCAACCCTATGCATTCTGGATACCAATGATGTGAGAGTCACCAACTGAAACGAATTGATAGGATGTGTTACCTGCCGCATCCGTAAAGTCAAATGTGACGAGAGACGACCAGTATGCCAAAGATGTGAGAATAGCCCCCTGAAATGCGAATGGCTAGAACCTGGACGACCCTTGAGCTCAAAGAGAGCTCAAAGCTCTACCCGCCCGTTGCATCTTGGCCGCAGTCAGGATTCTCATCGGAAGCTTGCCCCGTCAGCTGCGACTACACAAACGAGTACATCACATGTGCCTCTTGTATATGAAAGGCAAGGCGCCAAAAGTCCAATAGAATTGAGCCTGAAACGTCAGACGGAGATGAAAGACAAATTATCACCACGACCAAGCCTCTCTACAGAACACCTCCCCCTTTCCAATTCTCTCCAGCTCAGCACCGACGATCAAACAGCTTTTCTGCATATCCCAAATTCAACTTTAGTCCTATGCTATGGCAAACTCTGGAAATGGAGCTGTTTCTCTTATATGTATTCCCACATTGCAAGTCAGTACTCTGGCGTGATGAGGAGTTTGATCGCTGTGGCAAGCATGGAGTTGCGGTCACAAGAACTACTCGCAGCTGAAGATGGCAATGACTCAGAGCGGTCTCTTGTGAGAGCACAACAAATCGGAGCTGCAGCCGCGGTACATTATAGCATGGCCTTGAAGGATCTGTCCTCTCTACTGGGCCGAATCTGCAATTCCGAAGAACAAAGTGATGATGTAGACGCGCTGTTTACGATGTGGTTCCTCGTCCTACGATACGAGGCCTGTGACTCTGAGAGTGCGCCTGCATCACTTCTTCACTTAGACGGTATCCGTTCTTTCTTGAGGCCTTACTTGCAGGCTGGGGGACGCAATGACGGGAAAAACCTGCCGTCAGTTGCTCAGGTAATGCTGTTGTATACATTGCAAGCAGTCTGCCTACCAACCTATGACGACCACAGCTAACCAGATTATCAGGTACTTGGACGCAGATTCAGCTGCCGGAAACCTAGCTGCCGGACAGTTTTGCGTGGACTTTCTCAACCGAAGGGCTGACGATTACATCTCTCACGAGTACCTCTTCCTCCGCATCAGGTCTCTTCTTCCCAAGATTTGGGGTGAGGATTATCCCGTATCGGAGCTACTAGACGACCTTGAAAACTATCGGCCTCTCCGCTTGTATCATCTATGCCAGTGTGCCAAATTGGAACTCCTAAGATTAGCCAGATCACCGCCACACAGAAAAGAGGATAGCACCAGTCTGCAAAGATCATGGCAGCATATTCAGAACTTTGGCGAAGTATGGAAGTAATTATTAAATCAAGGTCGCCGGCTGATACAATTCATCAGGAATTCGCAGATGTTCTGCTTTTAGCCAAGCGTGCGTCTGATTCTAGAGGCAAACGACTTATGTGGACAGTCTATTCGGCAGCACTGGACTTTCATGCCTTGCAGGTGCTATACTCATGTATATGCCTGGATAGTGATTCCCGAGAAAGCTGCTCATTGCCACTGATTCTTGATATTGCGTCGAAGGCGCTTAAGGAGGATCCGCGACAGATCTACCGTTTCAAATGGTCACTTTCAGTGGCGCTCTGCAGAGCCCAAGGCCATAGTGATCGATACTGGTTGTCCAAGCAGCTGGGAAGGGCACGTGTTCTTTTACCGAACTTTGGGGTTCCTGGTTTATCACTTGGGCAATACCATATACTGCAAACTTCCTCTTAAACTCAGCAGCAGTCCTGATATAACGGTAATTCTCACCAAGTCTGCAAGAAAGCGATGCCCATTGGTGACTTTACTGGCAATCTTAACAAGACTATATTGCATCTGAGAAGCTCTTTCCAACGGAAGCATGCTCCTTGGATAGGGTCGCGTTCCAGTTTTTACCAAATTTGCTAGAGAAGGCGAGGCTACCTGCGACGCGCACATCCACCCCATCAGTTTGACCCCTTTGGCTGGTCCAAGAACTATTGCACGTTCAAGTGCCGCTGGGGCGGCCATTTAGAGGGCCTGTCCAACGTTAGAATGCGATCACAGAACCAGATTATGCTTGTGAGCTGGAACGGCGGTACAGAGGTTGGCGATTGGCGGGTGCAGAGCGTGTCTGATCCTGCGGGTACTTGGTGACTTTTGCGATCATGAATATATGCGCAAGACTACGTTTGAAAAGAAGATTGTGATTCCCAAAAACTTGAAAGAATTCTTCAGCGTGGAAGCAAATAGCAAGGACATAGCATGTTTGCGCGTTGTATAGCCGTGTCTAAGAATGAGGATTCCATCACCGAGTTGGTGGAAGCATTCTCAAGAGGGACAATAATGAAAATTTTGCATATTCTTACTCAACCTTTTCGGCGCAGTGATGAATTTCTTGATCGCATACTATTCCAGCGGCCTCAACTACGTTCTCCGCGGAGGCACTTTGTTCAAATACCAGGCGTTTTCAATGAATTCATGAAAGTCGGCTTGGGTTTGGCATTCGCGGCAGGGGTCACGGTCGGGTTCGATCGCGGCAAAATGTGGTAAAAATGAGAATAATGACCTTAGTGATGATGAGTATACTCATCGCCATATGAGTTTGGTTTCCTGCAAGAGATCATCGTGCTCGATGGGAGTTTACCATGTCACTCCATGGCACTACTTGCGACAATTCGCGAGTAAGTCAAATATAACGAGAATTGTGAGTACAAAGAGCATTGTAAATGTCATGAATCATAATAACATGTCTGACCATTTTCCCAATCATATACTGTCGTCTTCTAAGCCCTCCCTGCTTCATGACGTGATTCATCACATAAACAATAACGCCGCAATGCTGGGCCAGCAAAAGCCGTTCGCCATAACTCCTGACCGATACTCATGAAGATGGTTCTGTGTAATTGGATTGGTGTGTGGTGGGTTGATGCTCCGTCGAGGGTATAAAACGGAGGGCCGTCGTGCAACCGCTCCTGGTTGCTTTTGCATTGTAGTCGCTTGAGCATTGCATCAAGTTGTAGGCTCTCCCTTAGACGTAGTATCGTGTACCTCGGCCGCGGTCGGAATCGCTGTAGTAGTGACTGGGCGATGAACCACGATGACTTCGCGACCGAGAATCCCGAATGATAACCGGAGGCGGAACTGAGACGCTGGAGCGGCGTCTCCTGCTTCGGGACCGATGACGGTGTCGAGGCTTTTCGGTATGATGATACCACTTCTCGCGCTCTTGGGGTGGTGCGCCGAGGTTGAAGCATGAACGAAGGATCCAGAGAAGAAGAAGGGTTCCAAGGATGGAACCAATGACGATGCCGGCGATGGCGCCTCCACTCAGATTCGTGCCACCACCTCTATCGCCATTGGAGATGACGGTTACTGTAGCTGTCGGGGCATCTTGTCGAGCCACCAGTGTCGGTGGAGAGAGGGTTGGTGAAGCGAGAGCTCGAGCAAAGATCTGAGCCAGATCTTGCGGGGATGGAAACGGAGCCATGCTTGCGGCGGTTCAACTACCGGATGTATACGGATAGAGAAGTGAAGGAAAGAATAGACAACTCGGGCGGGTAAGCTGCGTGAAGATAACAGGACCGAATGCCAATGATATATGTTCAATCCAAGCAAGGGAAAGAAAACTCTTGTTCGGGAGGCTGGTATGTAAGGGAAGCGATGAGAGCTTCTGAACGTCATGGCACCGTCAGATTATACAAAGAACCTATCATCGCGATGCCGGCTCTATCAAGACCTTTTGCCAAGTATTCCCCGCTCCTGAAGCACCTTGTCCCAGCAGAATTAAGCACTAGGTGTCTCGGCTGCATCGCTAGCCCGCGATGATCTTGGATGTATAGAGACGTGAGCCGCATGTGGCTGCAACCCCACGACTCGCAATCAGGCTGATGCAGCAATCATCCGTCAATGCCATGTGAAGGAGGTTCCATCTTCTATGACGTCGACACCTTTGATGGCTCGTGTCTTGGTTTGATGGACTGGCCTAGTCAACCGCCCATGCCCCTGCGCTTTAAGCTAGTCAAGACTCATTTCAAGGAACTCTGAGACAACCATCACCGATCGAGGCTTCTGATTCGCCAATCAAGGTCGTTTGGCGTTAGCTTAACGGCAGTGCCTGGAATGGACGGGAAAGTCAGGAGTTTTTGTTACGAGGCAGGCGTTCAATTGGCCGAGGAAGCGTGTTTTAACACTCAGCTTCCATGAATGTCTCAGCCTCGGTTTTTCTCCCTCTGTCACAAAACCACTCTAATTCACATGCGTAAGCTCAGATCTTGGGGGCTGGTTGACTAGTCTCAACTTCCTCCGGCGGTTCCGGAAACCTCGGTCGCTTATTTAGGTGGGTTAGAAACTAAGGTATCGACAGAATCTTTACAGAGTTCCACTTTACCAGCCCCCTCTCCTTGTGCGCGAACATGTTCTGTTCCTGGTTACCGATGATTTTTGCGCATCAATCAACTGCTGTGCAATCTAACGATCATTTGACTGTCATCAGCATTCTTCATCATAAGCACAAGAAATTTGAATCAGAGTCTTATCAAACAACATCCAGAAGTCAGTGCCACCATACAACGAGTTTATTATTTGTTATTAGTATGTAGCCTATTCATGCCCACGCTTCGGCTTGGTAATACCTGTCGAAATGTGTAAAAGAGTACGGATGTCGCGGCTCTTGGAATGAAACTATGTATCATGCTCCATGCTCTCTCAAAGGCAAGGTGTTTCCACAATGAAAAAGAACACAGTTTTTGGAATGAAACAATTCTATCAAAGGAACCATGGGGGGGAATTGACAAAGCCCTTCCTCCCGGCACGTCACCCCAGCAGAAGCTCATCCGTGCCTGTTCGAGTCATCGAAATCTGGAAGTCCACAATCACTTTGGAGGCAGAGGCCCCAGTGAACTTAAGAAACAGCAGAATAGGTATGTTCTTATGCTAACAGGCTGAAACCTGTCAACCAGACACCACAAACGACATCGAGATTGGACTTTGAAGTTCTCTCAGGTAAACTTTGTGTTCTCGATAGACGCTGAAAACTTGCGAGCAACGTAAGAGATGCTGCCATTTGCACGCACTTGTCAACTTTGAGTCATTCATAGATGGTTTGGTGTAGGCCAAAGAAACCCAAATGCCTAGCAGAGAACGCTTCATTTCACAGTCTATCACTTTGCCGTTGTCGAGTTCATCCGTCTTCATCCAAGATTTATATTGTTTTCTAACTAAGCCACAACAGATAAATAGATGTTCAGTCAAAGTTTAAACATTTTTTATTATGACCTCGCACATCTACTATGGCCACAACCACTGGTCGTGAACTATTCAAACAGCCGCAGCAGCTTCCAGAATCTGTTCAAACCGATAATGTAACAAGATCATGAGTTGTTCTTCGAATCTTTGGTGATCTTATATAGTGGCTTCCCTGATCAAGTTCAAAGCATATCGTTGGGCTGGTCCATACCCAACTGCCCATGGCTCCAAAAGGGGTTTGTATCTTGAATCTCCCTAAAAAAGACATGAAAAGACAGTCGTGTCCAAGCACTGGGGCTTAATTGTAACACAATCAATAGTTCAACTCATTATTGACTCTCCATTCTTCTCAGCGCGGCAAGCCCCTGTTTCGGCGAGGTATGTAGCCGCGCACCGCGGTCAGGCCATGCCTTGGTCTCTCAAACAGTTCATCTACCTTCGGCATTGTTCCTATCTTCCAATGAGATAACTCCTTTGTTCTTCTCCCGATTGAGATCACGCCATATCTCAAGACTCCGTACCTTGAACCTCGACCATGGGCGTTTACCTGATTGTCTTGAGCTTTTGCCCCTGACTGTTGATTAGGAGGCTTAGCACGAGGCAGCTATGAAAATTATCAGATGTAGGTATGAAACTTACAGATAGCTACCTAAATATTTACAAATTCTTCGACACCGCCCATCTGCGCCCAATCTTACATGCTTGATCAAAACCCGTCCACTAATCGTAGTATCATCTCTTACCCGCTTCATCAGCCGATTTATCATGGATATCAAACCCCTTCTCCTGTTCGCCAGCACCCGCCGGATCCGAACTATACCCCTCCGCGCCCATGTCGACAATAATCGGGCCCTTGAAGTGCTTCCGCGCATAAGCAAAGTACCAGCCGCCGCTGATGGCTGCGAATCCGGCAAATACCACGCTGGCATAGTTCATTGATGAGGGTGTGACGGGTAACGAAACCGGCATACAGAAGATAAAAATGGCGAGGAATATCCAGGCGATGGTGATGCCGTTGATAAGATAGCCGAATTTTCCAAGGGAGAATCGGGAGCTTCGCACAGGCTTTCGCCTTCGGACCAAATTGACCAGAATTGGCACACAATATGAAACCGAGAGGCATAATGTTGCGACGCCCGTAAACGAGGTGAACGCAGCATTTGAGCCAAAGTAAATGCATCCGAGGAGGCAGTCGATAGCTGTGGAAAGAAGGATAGCCCAAAGAGGGACCTCGAGCTTCTTGTTCACTTGCATAAAAAGCTTGCCTCCTGGAATTGCTCCGTCCCTAGCAAAAGCCCATGTGCAGCGAGAAGCAGCGGTAAGGACCCCGACCCCTGCGAAGAACAAGATACCGAGGAGCAAGAAAAGAAGACCGAAACCTCCTGCTGAGGAGCCTGTGGCGATCTTGAACAAGAGACCGATCGGTTGGCTGGTGGCGAGGAGAGCACTGACGTCCGGAAGTACAAAGAGGATAGGAATCAGGTAGATGACACCAGTTAGGCCGGCTGCTACGACACTCAGAACCATAGCCTTGGGCACCTCGCGTTCGGGCTGCTGAACTTCTTCACACATGGCAGCGACCATTCCGTACCCAGTAAGAGTATACGAAGCTAGTTTTGATGTTAGCATATACCATTTCGGCCTCTTGAAAGTATCAGCTTACCTTGGAGCAATCCAACGAAGAAGGACCAACCATCAGGCCATCCACTGGCAGAAGGGTCGTAATGGGTAAAGACGAACTCAGCAGATCTCTTGGTATCGGCCATGGATAGCACCGTAACGAGAATGATAAGTACGCTAGCTCCAGTCCAGTAGATACAGACCTTGTTGATGAGGTCAAGGTATCGGGACCCAAAGATGTTGACAAGTGCGCTAACCAGCATAATTGCCCAGAAGCAGAGGACAGTTTGCCACTCATTGGCAACGAAGTCTTCGTCAAAGATAGTAACCGCGCTTAGGATTAATTGGGCGCCCGAAAAGTTGATTGAGAGCACCAGGGTCCAGTTGCCCACTAAGGTCATCCATCCGTCGATAAAGCTAACCACTGGTGCATATTTTGGCGTGCAGAGGATAGCAGACCAGTAGTAAACACCGCCAGCGGTAGGGTAGACGGCACATATTTCAGCCAGAGATGCTGCAATGCAGAGAGATAACAAGGAGACTAGGACCCAACCCCAAAAGATGGTGACTGACTGCCCGTTGATCAGGGCGGTAGTCATCATGGTTGAGAGGCCGAATGGCACAGCCATGATTGCGAAGGACATGCCAAGAATACTCATCATACTGAGATTCTTGGGGAGTTCATTGACGTACCCCGTTCGGGTAGGGGCGGCGGTAGTTGACCCCATGATGGTTGTGGTTGATGCTGAATTTGGTTACGAAGCGAATCAAATGGCTGCAGTCTACAGCCACTAATGTCGACGCAATGAAAGGCTTGTGTGATGTGAGTTGATCCACCACATGAGGAGGAACAAAAGACAGAGAAAAGAGCCAGGAGGGGCTGAAGCGAGAGATTAAAGGTAATTAAGCCAGTCGTACCCAAGATGGCATCCGAGCTTCCTCTCCAAGAAGAGTGAAGCCGGCGCCTAGAAGCAAGGAACCACCACCACAATCTGGACTAAACGTGGTGCCACGCATGGGGAAACGCGGGGGAACAAGGATCAATAGAAGAACTAAGGCTCAAATGACGATAGGAGGAGTTCGAGAAGGGAAGATCAGCTTAGTATGCCCCTGGACCATGGCCAATTACAGCCATTGCCGCGCTGATTAAGTTACCAAGCGCGGTCCGCGTTGCCGGGAATGTGAGGCGACCCCGTCGATATCAGGAAACGTCTTCAAATGGGCATTAGAAAGCCCCAGCTGATACCCACGCTTTAAGATACGCACTGACGCTTTTTTGTCTCTCCGCGATAACGGACCAGCGGAATGAAAGCCTATTGCATTATTGAGCTCTTGACCCGCTTTACAATGTGAGCTTCCCCAGCGCAGGCTAGAGTTTCAGCAGTAGCAGTGGTGTCTTGAGTCGGACCGCGGCTCCACAGTCGAGAGGGTCATTCTTGGATGATAGGGGCACAGGGGCTAGGTGATAATCAGAACAGCTTAGATGTGACAAAGGAAGATAAGCATCAAAGAGAAGGGAGCAAGTCATTGAAATAGGTCATTGACAGGATATGGCTTACTAGGTGGCCAAGGGAAGGGTATAAATGAAAACCATAGTTAGATAGCGATAACGAGCCAAACCAACGCTGATAAGGCAGAATGTATCGACTGTAGGGTTGCTACTATTAGATGATAGCTATCGATGTGTTGCACCTGTCGCCATGACCCATGGGTTGAGGCCATGTTTTCCAAATAGCTCCTGGACTTGGCCTCAGCAGCTAGATAGATGACTTGTATGTACCCTTAGAAAAGCCAGTAACTTCCTCCCCATCAGAGACGTATCAAACGCTTCAGCCAAGACGAAATGATTTCATTCCAGATCGTGAAAAGTGAGTGCAGATCTGGGGACGGAGAGAGACGACTTGGGTGCAACAAGGGACCTGACGCTACACACCCCTGCCATGCAGGCAAAGAAAAATATACATAGCTTGTTCTCATCGGCCTGAGCGATCTGAATTCTCCGAGCTTCCTGGTAATAATGTGGCTGGCAGGGTTGCATACAGCTGGCCTACCATTGTAGACCTGGAACCAATGTAAGAACATCTGTAGACTAATGAAGATGTTTATTATAAGCTTTGCCTAATTTTGAAAATTCTTATAGTAATATTTATTCTATTTTAGCTGACTTTGAGAGAATTTTAGACTTGATGAAATCTGGTTGAGCGGTCGTGTTTTTCTTCACCCGCTCGCCTGTAAAAAGGGCACAGGGCTTCCAGAACGTGGTCACAATGATAAGGAACGTACAACGGTGATAAAATCCAGGCACCAGAAATTGACGGGCAATGTATCCTGGCGTGATCGCCACGTGAGTATTACAGGTCATCAACGGAAGGTGCGATCAAAGATGCCGCGTGGGAGGCGTGGTGGCGCTGGAGATCGCGATTAAGTTCAACGCCCGATTGCCAAATGCGGCAATTTCCTAATCCGGAAAGTCAACCAAATATTCATCAGTCTCAAGAAACATCTCGCAAGACACAGTTGTGCGTATGGAGCGTACATACATCATATAGGCGGGAGCTTTACGTGTAGAGGTAAGCATATGGGATATCAAGTACGACCTCGGTAGCCTTACTGAGCTGGAATACGTTCGCGAAATGGCGGTGAGTTGAAGCAGTTCGCGATCTCGCAGAGGTGTCTGGAGACTCGGCCTGTGGCTTTTCCAGGGCATAAGAGAAAGAGCAGAGAAAGAGCAACGCAGTGGACATGTTTCCCGTGCAAAAAGCGACCGGGAACATGTCAAAAATCACCGACAAAGACAGGGTTCGAACCTGCGCGGCCGAAGCCATTAGATATCTAGAAAATCTGATGAAGAGGAGTCATCAGACCATTTCAAGTCTAACTCCTTAGACCACTCGGACACTTTGTCTAACTTATTTGATGATCGGGGAGCTTTTGAACGTAATAATACCCCTCGAACCAGGGTCTGGAGCGGGATCGACACGAATTTGGCCTGTTTTGGTGGCATCAAGCGGCCAAAGCGGGGTGAAAGGCTCAGACCCACATAGATACTTCCTTAAGGTCACTCTCAACACTGTCCTTTACCCGATAGCACGTTTTCCGCTGCCACAATGGCCTTTGGAATGCACTCGCGTCACTATGCTAACACTCGACAAATCTCGCGCTCCCAGAAGGATTTACAAATGCTTCTTCTCAAATATGCAAAGACAAGAACTGAGCGCGTTCTGTGGTATAATACAAAGCATGTTGGGTCAATGCCCGCAAAGCTGTGGTTGGGCAAATACTCACTCCCATCTGGCGACTTACCAGCACGAAAATGACCCCATCGTTCACTGGCTTCTCACAATCCATTAATAGATGGATACTACAAGTGGTCAGTACTACGTAGTAGCCCTCGCTCGAAGTTATCCAGCAGGTTGCCCATGTAACGATGATAGAAGGTAATTTGGCCATGGGCATGTATGCACCGCTCCAGTTTCTCACTCACTCACAGACAATCGGACAGGTGTCGAGACAAAATCACTCTGCATTAGACTCTTCTGCTACAAGTTTCTACGATAAAAACTGATTTATCAAGTCGAAATTGAGATACAGGTGAGGGAGAACGCAGCTAGCTTGGGGGTTTTCCCAACATTTACCCCTCCTTCCTCATATGGAAGTCCGATATGGTGCTCTGAGGACCGGCTTAGGGACGCTCGGTGCGTCCCTGGACGGCCGGGCGGGTCTGGACTTTTCTCAAGTACCCCTAAGTACCTCGAATGCCGGGCTTAGAACCGCCGCATGCCACCCTCGGAGGCAGACCAGTGGGCCCCGGAGGTTCCTCCCGCCAGATCTTTGAGTTGACTCGGTGACATTGTAACTCGGTGACATGGGAATGAGGAATCATGTAGCTCCGGCCCTGGACTTCATGAGCCGAAAGGTGGTGCGAGGAGGCGTTCTCTGGAGCAGCTGGATCATGTGGACCCCGAGCATGCACCTTTCCTCTTATTAGATCATAAATTGCTCCTCAAGCTCAGCTTGTCTGTGAAAGATCTTGTTCACGGGATTGTCCTTTCAGTCCGGCAACCTTCTTTGACCATGATGAACATTAGGGCTCTTCGGCAAACCAGCCACTGCCTCCGAGGCAAGCCGTCTCTGGCGACTCGCGTCTCCACGAGGACATTTGCCTCTCAATCAGATGTAAGTGAGGCCTGAATAGACTCTTGTTGAACTGATGGCTAACAATCTGGTAGCTGCTAGGCGCCACTCTCCAAAATGGCGACCCTGAGATTCACGCGATCCTGAAGCGCGTAAGTATCCTCATTGCTTTTGAAGCGCATTGATGCTGAGTCCATTGCAGGAAGAGACGCGGCAGAACCACTTCATCAACCTCATTCCCTCCGAGAACTTCACCTCGCGATCAGTCCTCGATGCTCTTGGTAGTGTCATGCAAAACAAGTACTCAGAGGGCTACCCCGGAGCGCGATACTATGGTGGAAATGAGCACATCGACGAGGCCGAGCGTCTGTGCCAAAGGAGAGCTCTCGAGGCATTCCGCCTTGACCCCGAACAATGGGGTGTAAACGTACAACGTGAGTAGTGGGTGGTGGTTCATCCTGCGCATGATGCTGACTTTGGAAACCAGCTCTTTCTGGCTCGCCTGCCAACCTCTACGCCTACTCTGCCCTCCTCAACACCCACGACCGCATCATGGGACTCGACCTTCCCCATGGAGGCCATCTCTCTCACGGCTACCAGCTGCCTCACAAGAAGATCTCGATGATCTCCAAGTACTTTGAGACATTTCCATACCGTCTGAACGAGGAGACAGGCCTGATCGACTACGACAAGCTACGCGACAATGCGCTTCTCTACCGCCCCAAGATCATCATCGCAGGAACATCCGCGTACTCGCGCCTCATCGAATATGAGCGCATGCGCTCGATTGCTGACGAGGTGGGCGCATACCTGCTGTCCGATATGGCACACATCTCTGGCCTGGTTGCCGCTGGTGTGATCCGTTCGCCTTTCGACACTTCCGATGTGGTGACAACTACTACACACAAGTCGCTGCGAGGACCTCGAGGCGCCATGATCTTCTTCCGCAAGGGCGTGCGAAAGACTGACAAGAAGGGCAACAAGATCATGTACGATCTTGAGGGCCCTATCAACGGCTCCGTCTTCCCCGGCCACCAGGGCGGTCCCCACAACCACACCATTACTGCTCTCGCCGTGGCTCTTAAACAGGCCCAATCACCAGAGTTCGTCGAGTACCAAAAGACTGTCCTAAAGAATGCCCAGGCTCTTTCTAGCCGACTAGGCGATGAGCTCGGCTACAAGCTGGTGTCAGGAGGCACAGACAACCACCTGATACTCGTGGACCTTAAGCCCAAGGGCGTCGACGGCGCCCGAGTCGAGCGTGTCCTGGAGCTCTGCGGAGTGGCGAGCAACAAGAATACGGTGCCTGGCGACCGCTCAGCTTTGAAGCCCGGAGGTCTACGTCTGGGAACGCCCGCCATGACCACAAGGGGCTTCAATGCCGAGGACTTCAAGCGGGTGGCCGACATTGTCGACCGGGCCGTCAAGATCACGCTTACGGTGGACAAGGACGCAAAGGTGGCGGCTGAGGCCAAGGGTGCAAAGAACCCTGCCACAGTAAAGGCCTTTATGGAATACATTGGAGATGGATCTTCCGTCGAGGAGATTGGTGCCCTGCGAAAAGAGGTGGCGGAGTGGGTTGGTGGATTTCCCCAGCCTTGGCTTCAGTCGTGATGTTTAGAGTAGAATTGATACATGAGATAATACCAAAAGATTTTTAGGCGTTTACAAACATCTGCACTTGCATCTCTGTAAGATTATCGTGAATGCGACGCATGGTTGCCCTTATCATGGCTCATCATGAGTGCGACATACTGGCCTTCGCGTACACGCAATTAGCGTTGTCTGGGAATTCATGGCAAAGAGACTGAAAGATTCCGACTGGCTTCAGCGCTAGGTCTCGAGAGTGTGTACCCGAGTCTAGACGAATCTCCTGGGTCAACACCATCGCGATGCATGGCCATGTCGTCGAATGTACTCCATGAATCCGGGGTTAAAGATCCGTTGAGGCGCGGCAACAAAGCGCGTGTGTCACCGAGTCTCTGGTCTGCCGGCCGCTACTTGACTCAGTGAAAGACTTGGGTAACGAGTACTTGAGGGGGGAAGTGGAGCATTGAGAGTGGCACCGCGGTCAGAGACTTCTAGGGCGGCGAGTCGCCGAGATGTACGCGGCTCCGCTAGTGATTGGGTCATTCTCGTCATGACGAAGAGATAATATGTACCGAGACTTACGGCCATGGCGCTACAAAGTCTCTCTCATGATCTCAGTCAAGCTTCTAGATCCGGTTCCGGGGCCGCATGATAATCGAAGCATGACTACGCCAAGGCGCTGAAAGGCCGGAATCACCTCTAGACTTTTGCAAGCCTGCCGATCATCCATCAATGCACTAACTTCTAAGGCGGCCGTTGAGAAATCCCAAGAATAAATTACTTGTTGAAAGATCATTATAGAGCAGGTGTCGGTAGACCGCAAGTAATAGTGTCGCATCCAAATATTTGGGAATCTCTCTCTGCTGCATTCAGCAGAAGATGCGATGCAGCCCTCCCAGCCATGGTCTTACGTGACATGATACCAGGTGCATCTTTGCGCATTACGGCTACCATAAAACGGTGCGAAGTGAATTGAGGGCAATTAAAGGACTGGCCACCAAATCAGTCCAGGAACGTATCTTCATGATAGGACCAGAGGCGGCAGAAGCCACGGCAGGGGTCCTACGCGCGATGGCGGGCTCGCTTCCAAGAGTAATCGGACAGTGACTCCGAGGTACTTTGCAACGTGGAGCCGGCCTCGGAGGAGCGGCGCCGAAGTCGCCCATATCTGTGCTGGTATTGACTTTCAAGGAAACCAGGAGGGCCAGAGCAGTAAACAATACCTCCCACACCAATTCTCTCCGCTCTAGACTACATCGTCAACTCACTCCCACAATGTCTGGTCTTTTCGTGCGACAAGCTTGGGCGTCTGCCTCCAAGGTCAGGTCCTCAGCCCTCCGAGTTCCTCAGACTGCTTTCGCCTGTAGAGCCAACAGCATTGCACCTCGACGATGCTTTTCAGTCTCGCTCAACCGTAAGTCGCGTATTCACCAATGTTCAAACCCCTTTTTTTCTGACTTTACTCCAGTTTTGAAGCGAAAATACACCGAGAGCCACGAATGGGTTGACCTGGCCTCTGACGGAAAGACGTGTAAGTAAAGGCCATGAAACTGCAAGGTGCCTCTTCTGACCAGCCCCAGGCACGATTGGCATCTCCAACTACGCTGCTGAGGCCCTCGGCGATATTGTTTACGTCGAGCTCCCAGCCTCTGGCGAGGAGACCACCGAGGGAGAGTCTTTCGGCACCGTCGAGTCCGTGAAATCTGCCTCGGACATTGTGTCTCCCGTCTCTGGCTCAATCACCGAGGTGAACGAGGCCATGAGCGACACACCCGCAGATCTCGCCAAGGACCCTGAGGGTGAGGGCTGGCTGATCAAGGTCGAGGCCTCTGACGTGTCTACTTTGGATGGATTGATGGACGAGGCGGCTTATGCCGAGCACCTCAAGGAGCAATAGGGAATTATTTAATAGGTGTTTAAAATAAAAAATAGATGCAAGTGTTCATAATAACATTCAAGACCCATCACGAGATTTATTATAGCGAGAATGCAGTGTTTGTTTGAACTTTGTAACTTCATAACTTTCTAGTCTAAATCTGCTTTTCGTAAACTCCGTAAATAAACTATCAGTTCGCCTTTAGTTGAGTAATTCCATAACAAACCCTTCCGATATGCAAATTTGACATCATGGTTGAATATGATATTTTCCCGCTCTCAAAAACAACGCTCTGCCAGAATGCTCCCACGTCTATCTTTAGCTATTATCTTGGTCTACAGGTTCTCGCTTCCCTCAACAGGGGGACACGTGCAAAACAGGTTCGTGTCGCCATAAGCATCGTCCACACGCGCAACAGACGGCCACATCTTCTTCTCCCTCAGGTAGGGAAGCGGGTAGGCTGCCTCCTCGCGGCTATAAGGTCGGTCCCACTCAGTAGCGAGCAGGTCGTGCTGAGGATGGGGCGCGTTCTTGAGCAGGTTGTTCTCCCGGGGGATCTTTCCAGACTCAATGTCGGCAACCTCTTGACGGATCTGAATGAGGGCGTCACAGAAGCGGTCGAGCTCGGCGCGGGACTCGGACTCGGTGGGCTCAATCATGAGGGTTCCCGAGACAGGGAAGCTCATGGTAGGAGAGTGGAAGCCGTAGTCTGCCAGACGCTTGGCAATATCGGCAACCTCGATGCCAGCAGACTCCTTGAAGGGTCGAACGTCCAAGATGAACTCGTGAGCGCATCGTCCGTTGGCGTTGGTGTAGACGACCTTGAAGTGTGGTAGGAGACGAGACATGATGTAGTTGGCGTTGAGGAGGGCAGTACCCGTCTGCCTGGTAAGACCCTCGCCACCCATCATCAAAATGTAGGTGTGGCTGATGGGAAGAATAGACGCGCTACCCCAGGGGGCGGCACTGATAGGGGCAACAGCTGTGCTAGCTCGCGCCGCGTCGCCTCGCTGAGGGTCGATCTCAGGGTGGCCAGGCAGGTAAGGAGCCAGGTGCTTCTTGACAGCGATGGGACCGACACCGGGACCACCGCCACCATGGGGGATACAGAAGGTCTTGTGAAGGTTCAGATGGCAGACATCAGCGCCGATATCACCGGGGCTGCAAAGGCCGATCTGGGCGTTCATGTTGGCGCCATCCATGTAGACGAGACCACCGTGCTCGTGAACGAGATCACAGACTTGCTTGATCTCGGGCTCAAAGACACCAAAGGTGCTAGGATAGGTAACCATGACAGCAGCCAGCTCGTCAGCGTGCTTGACGCACTTGGCCTTCAAGTCCTCGATATCCAGGTTGCCGGTCTTGTTGTCGCACTTGACAGTAACGACCTTCATGCCAGCCATAGCCGCACTAGCAGGGTTGGTACCATGGGCCGACACGGGAATCAGGCACACGCTTCGCTTCTCGCCTTCTCTCTCCTCGTGGTATCGCTTAATGACTCGGAGACCGGCAAACTCACCCTGAGCGCCAGAGTTGGGCTGGAGAGTGGTAGCATCCATGCCAGTGATGGTGGACAGGTTCTTGCTGAGCGAGCTGATCAGAGCCTGGTAACCGGAAGCCTGCTCAACGGGAGCAAAAGGATGCAGGTTGGCAATCGCAGGATCGGAAATAGGAAGCATCTCGGTGGTGGCGTTGAGCTTCATTGTGCAGGAACCCAGGGGAATCATGGAGTGCACAAGGGAGACATCCTTGGACTGAAGGTGGTGGATGTATCGCAAAAGTTCCGTCTCAGTGTGGTAAGAGTTGAAAACGGGCTGCTCGAGGTAGGATGACTTGCGCTGAAAAGCTGAAGGGATTTGGTCGTCCAGGAACTTGGCCTGGTCAGACTCGAGCGCGGCGTTGAACTCAGCCTCAGAGACGCCAAAGCACTTGACCAGGTTTCCAAGACCCTCCACAGTCACGCCCTCGTGCAGAGAGAAGCCGACCTTGTCCTCGGCAACTCGTCGCAGGTTGATGCTCTGGAGATTGGCCTTCTCGTGAACCTTGGCAATGACATCGGGGGAGGCCTGGAGGGTGACGGTATCAAACAGAACGGTACCGTCCTCGCGGACACCGTCAGTATGCAGCTTGAACTCGCCCTTCTCGAGAATAAGGCTCTGGGCAAGGCGGGCCTTGCTCCAGATATCCTGGGCAATGGTCTTAAGACCCTTGGGTCCATGGTAAACAGCGTAAAAGGCGCTCATGTTGGCCAGGAGGGCCTGGGCGGTGCAAATGTTGCTGGTGGCCTTTTCTCGTCGAATATGCTGCTCGCGAGTCTGCAGAGCGAGACGGAGGGCAGGCTTACCAAGTCGATCCTTGGAAACACCAACAAGTCGGCCGGGAATCTTGCGCTTGTACTTTTCAGAGGTAGCAAAGAAAGCGGCGTGGGGGCCACCGTAACCCAGGGGAACACCAAGTCGCTGAGAGCTGCCAATGGCAATGTCAGCTCCAAACTCACCCGGAGGCTTGAGCATGGTCAGGGCGAGCAGGTCAGTTGCAGCGCAGAGCAGGGCCTTCTTCTCGTGAACAATATCGGCGAGGTTCTGGTAGTCGTGAACACCACCGTTGGTATCCGGGTACTGAACAAGAGCACCAATCAGGGTTCCATCGACTTCCTTGACAAGCTTGCAGTTGTCGGCGAGAACGTCACCAAACACAAGTTCAATTCCGAAACCTTCAGCTCGGGACTCGAGCACGGCCAGAGTCTGGGGATGACAGGTCTCTGAAACGACAAAGACCTTGTTGCCCTTGCCTCGGGGGGCGTTGGCCATGGCGAGGGTCATGGCCTCGGCGGCGGCAGTTGACTCGTCCAAAACAGAGGCATTGGCGATAGCGAGACCGGTCAGATCAGTGATAAGAGTCTGGAAGTTGAGTAGTGATTCCAGGCGGCCCTGGCTGATCTCGGCCTGGTAGGGGGTGTAGCTGGTGTACCAAGCAGGGCTCTCGAGGACATTGCGCTGGATAACCGCGGGAACCAGCGTGTTGTAGTAGCCGGCGCCGATAAAGGACTCGTACACAGTGTTGTTCTTGCCGAGTTCTCGCATCTTTTGCTGGATAAAGTGCTCAGTGCGACCATTGGGCGGTAGGGTCGACTCAACGCCCGACTCTTCCCATTGCTCGACGAGGTTCAGACCCTTCTCTTTCCTTCGGACCTGCGGAGGAATGGTCTGGCTAAGAAACTCGTCCATGGAGCTCACGGGCGGGTCGAGAACCTTGAGCATCTCCTGCTGCTCGCTCGACTCACTGCCAATGTGCCTCCGAGAGAAGAGCTCATGCTCGATGAGCTCTGTGCTAGTCTGAGAGTCAACAAAGCGACGGGCCTTGCCGCTTGAAGCCTGCGCGAGAGGCGCATTCACTGAGAATGGCCTCGTCAGGCGGATGGTCTGAGTGAGCCGGGGCTGGAGAGCGACCGAGGTACGGCGGGACTGACGGCAAAGCCGCTGTCCAAGACGAGACGCGGACATCATGATGGAATGCCGTGGACCTCTCGAGGCCGATTAAAGGAAATTGGTGTACGGGAGAAAAAAAGATCCCCTGAAGCTGTATGATTTATTTACAAAGAAAGCGTCATGAACAAATTTAAAGGGTCCTTGAAAGCAAGTGGCGTCGGCACTCATCGTCCGAGGGGTGCTGCGGCTAATGGTGGCCTTCCATTTCCATCTCACCAAATCCTATCGGCGGCAAAAGAATGGGCAGATGGAAAGCAAGGGCCGGAGGGGTACTTTGAGGTACCAAGGGTCCAACTTGTTCCAGAAACGGCACTAGACTCTCTCAGGTTATCACAGGTATCCACGTGGATTGTTCTTCTGTGACTCGGTGAAACTGGAGGCGGTAATTCCTTGTTGACTCGGTGAAAGGCCACGCGGAAATTCCTCGTAGGCGTTTCACCGAGTCAACTGCTAGCGTCACTGAGTCAAAGCCTGGAGAGCAGGCCTAATCATGTGGCCGGCCCGTTATCGCCCTCTGCAGACTAGAGAGATTACGGGGGACCAAGGCCCTGTAATGGTTGCAACTCTCCCCCGCTTGTTCTTGTTCTCTGGCGCTTCACATCCAAGGGGGGCCGAGACCTTCGGAGCCCCTCCCGGGATCTCATGCACTCCGGCATTCGGCCTTGACTAACCGATCCATGACATAATAGAGGCTGCACTTGGCAGCCGAGTTTCTGCTTACAACCAATATGGCTGGCTTCTGTGGCTTCTGTGCAAACACTGGTTAAGCTTTCCGTCATGACACCTTGTTGATACGTGCAACCTCTTGGAGAAACACGGCTGCATTAGAGCTGCAACATTGCGGAATTCCGGGGTAAATCTGTTATCAATCAAAACTCATCGGGGTTCTACGGGAACCTTGAGAGAACGTACCTCCGAACCCCCGTTGTGCCCGTTGTGAGAACTGCTATAATTGACCAGCTGTTCACCGTTTAATCTGTATCTGGCTCGAACTTGAATCATCTCAATACCTCTCTCTGCACTGGATATCTACCTAAGTTGTCCTGATTGCATTCTCAAACCTTGCAAAAATGACCATCGATCGCCATCAACCCTGGGTTACTACACCCCTTATCAAGTCTCCTCACTTGTCCAAGACTGCGGGATGGTACGTGAGATATTGTTCTCCTCCTCTGCATCTCAAGTTTTGCTGTTCCCTGTTGCAATGATCGCTGCAATTCGAAAAAAGTCTCTTTTATCATCTATGCCCATAAACATCATCTTGAAAGATTGGATTTCTAAATCGTAGAAGTAGAGTTCTGTTAAAGCTCGACAACTTGCAACCCTCCGGTTCCTTCAAGTCTAGAGGCATCGGCAACTATCTCCTTCACCGCATCCGCGAGAACGAAGCCGTCGGTAGACAACCGCACTTCTACGCCTCTTCTGGAGGTAATGCTGGCATCGCATGCGTCGTTGCTGCTCGGTCTCTGGGCTACGAGGCCTCAGTTGTTGTCCCAACCACAACCAGCCCAGCCTTGGTCGCAAGACTACATGCTGAGGGTGCTACCGAGGTCATTCAGCATGGCCTCAGTGTAATGGATGCCGATAAGTACCTCAAGACAGTTGTGCTTGCATCCGACCCCGAAGCTGTATATGTGCCCCCTTTCGACCACCCTGATGTTTGGGAAGGCAACTCAACTGTGATGCACGAAATTGCAGCACAGATGAACGGCGAGAAGCCCGATGCTGTCATTTGCAGTGTCGGTGGCGGCGGTTTGATGAACGGCATCTGCCAAGCTCTTGACCATCTGGGCTGGACGGACGATGTTACCGTTGTCGCTATGGAGACAGAGGGTGCGGACTCCCTTTCACGATCCCTACAAGCCAACAGAGTCATCACCATGGATAATATCACTTCACAAGCAAGGAGTCTCGGGGTCGCCACTGTTTCAGAAAAGACGTTTGAGTACGCCCAAAGGCCGCAAGTTATCAACGCAGTGCTCCCCGACAGCGAAGCAGCCAAGGGTTGCTTGACACTGGCTCGCCACGAGCGGTTGATGGTTGAGTTGACAGCTGGTATCGCCATCCGACTATGCGAGGATCAGCTCTTGGAGAGAATAATCGGCCGGGATCTGGGTCCTGATGCCACAGTTGTGCTTTGTGTCTGTGGAGGCAACGACATCTCCGTCGAGATGCTTATGAAATGGCAGCAACAATACTGCGTTTGAGCAAAGGAGTCTGACATAGTTTGGTTTTGCTTTCGGCGATTGGAATAGTTTGAAACGGTCAGGAACAAAATGGTTTAATGTTAGCTGGTTTATTTCCACTTTTTTGGAATTTGTTTACGCGTTTAGCAAATGGAAAGCTAGGTATAGGTTACTTTAGTAATTTTCATGAAATGGCCCAGAGGCTTATTTCAATTTGCCCAGACTATTCTCCTAAGACCCAGCCTGCGAACGCTTCACCAAGTCAAGTTTGACAAGTATACTTTCCCCGAATTCATTCAGTTTTCGATAGTATTTATAGATAGAGGCACGATTGACCTCGAGTCTACGCACCAGGGTAAGTGTTCCCAGCGCTCTATAGACAAAGGAAAACACGACCGAGACTAAAACCTATATGTGACTTTACAAAGTATAGAATAGATCTTATGATAAGATAGCTTAATACTGCCCTAATTTTATAAAAAACCTTTCCTAATAATTTGCTGATGGACGTCCCTTCAAAGCTTCTTTTGAACTGCTTCGACTGGTTCAAGACTGTGAGAACCAAAGGACTCGACGTCAACGCAGCGAAGGATATGAAAGTAATTGTTCACTGACGTAAAGACAGAAATCTGGTTATTATCGCAAGAAAGAAACGAAGTGTTGTTGAGCCACAGTCTAGTTTGTAGTTCAGAAAGGAAAAGGGCTGAGGGTCACGACAGGGGAAAACAACGATGAATGTCTACACAATGGCTGATTCAAAATGATATTTAACCATGATAAACGGGAATCCGGAACCATCACCAGAATATTACGTAGCCTACCGGAACTCGAACAGTTGTATAGGGAAATTATATTTGTATAATCGTTATGTCATGTAACTCTATGTGTTGATGAAGCAGGCAGGCTTTTAACGGAGAAAAGCTTACCTACGACAAGACTATGCTTCTTTGAGTTGGGCTGCTCCGAAATTCGTAACTGTCCATGACTTAGTTGTACATTCTCATACAATCAGAGAGAGACGATCAACTGATAAGCAAGCTTACCTCTTCCCTGGCCCTGAACACTCTTCCAGTCACATTTCAGGGGCTGCAATGACTTGCGACTGAGTTCCATACGCTTACTATAGCAACACTATGATCCCAGCACTCTTACTGTGTCATCGTCATCTACGCGAGTTGAAACTTATGACGCTAAACCTAGGTGGCCTTTATCTAGCCGGAGTTCCCCAGCTTTCGATGGAATAGTCAGTCTGCTCAAGGGCGTGTGGAGTCGCGGTAAGTAGCGGCTGCAAGGCGGACCGAGAAAGTGATATGAGAGCCCAATGAGCGAACTTTCCGCCGGCGCGGCTCTTCCAAATGAGGGGATCTTAATGACCAGCTGACGATAATATCCCGACTTCCGGGATGTTTAGTCATATGAACCCGGGGGATACTCCGGACTAAAGTAAGCCTTCAATACCTACATGTAACGTTGAAAGATAAAAGTTGTCATTTTCACATTCGGTCTTGATCTAGTGTAATCGAAAATGACGCGTACCTTTCGTCTTGCTGTCTTGGAGTGTGACACACCTTTTCCCTCCGTCAACGCCTCTCGTGGCTCGTACGGAGACATCTTTCGCGAACTCCTCATAAAGGGCCTGAATGATGAAGCTCTGGGGTCCAAAGGAAAGGATGTGAGCCTCGACCTTAGCAAGTGGGATGTGGTCAACGCTCAATCATACCCTAACCCCGAGGATGTGGACGGCTTTCTCTTAACCGGAAGCAGTGCGTATATCCAAAATTACATCAACTGAAGGGCGTGGAGCTGACTTCGTATTACGCAGAGCACACAGCTTTCGCTGATGATCCTTGGATCCTCAAACTCGTTGAATACGTCAAGATTGTCTACACAAAGACGCAAAAGCCTATCGTCGGTATCTGTTTCGGCCACCAGATCATTGGTCGAGCGCTGGGTGCCAAGGTCGGGGTGAGCCCAGGTGGATGGGAAATCTGCGTTGACCGCATCAACCTCAATACAACCGGCCAGAAGCTCTTGGGAGTTCCTTCACTAGTGAGCGATCGACAAGTTTTAACAAGGTTCTAGACTAATATTCTCGATAGGGCCTTCATCAGATGCATCGAGACGCAGTATTGGAAGTTCCCCAAGGGCTAGTTAGCTTGGGCAGCAGCTCTGGATGTGAGATTCAAGGTCTCTACCAGCCAGGACGGGTCATCTCCTTCCAGGCTCATCCAGAATTCGACGATTATATCATGGCGGAGATCATGGGGGCGAGGTACGCGCAGAAGATATTTACCAGGGAGATGTACGAGGAGGGCATCACAAGAGCTCGAGCGGCTCATGATGGAGTTTTTGTATCTGCCAAGATCTGGGAGTTTCTACTTTGATCGCTTGTAACGTGTTAAAACATAGCATTTCATGATGGAGCTGTCTCTTGGAAATCTCTCGACGTAGATTTGATATCGTGGGTACTTGGACTAAACTCGATCTAAGCATATTATGATGTTATATAAGAGGCACTGAATCTTACAGGCTCAACGCATATTGAGAGATGTAAATAGCCGTTCGTTGAACTATTTATCCTTACCCAAATGCTGGCAACACTGTCTCTTATCTGGAATCTTCGCCATGTGTGTAGACCGTCGACGAGGGAAAAGATGTTCAATTCACCCGTTTAGCTATTTGACTCATATAGGAGTATCGATTTGTTATGAAGAATCTACTCTAAGATTATGGAAGATATTTGTTTAACTTTATATTAAGCTTGTAAGATGTCTTAGGAGCCTTAGGATATCTTTAGTAAATGATGAGTAAAGGCCCGTATACGACACAGACCGAACACCAAATCCTGGTGGCCTTACAGTACATAGGCACGGCACAGACCTTGCGGGAGTACCGAGGACCTACGAGTCATGAGTGTAGCGAGAGCCCTCTCCAGCAGACACGCCTCTGCTCGGACTAGATGCTTATACCCAACATTTTGGCAGACTGCTCGGGAGCAGTCTTGAGAACGGCGTGATTATGCCCCCCCAGAGCCGCGAAAAACCGCGGCCGATGTCGTAGACGCACTTCAGGGTCTATATCCTTCATCAAGAGCAAAGCTCTAGTGAACATATCTCATGCAAAAGATATCCAGATCTGATGCTCGCGCATCGCCCTGCACAATGTCCAAGGACTGGCCTGCTCCAGAGGCTGCTGCCGCCAGACATGCTCCAGTAACACTAATGTTTGCCGCATGTTCCCTAGCCCAATAGTGCCAAGCATCGTCTGCAGGCGATTCCTCAGAGTTTGCTGAATCGTCGGATCGGACGTACAGCAGCCGATGACAGCAAGCGGCCAACAGAGACTGGTGTTTATCCTCACGGTGGCGGGGAATTGGTCGAGTAATGAGATGGCTTCGGTGACGGCGGAATCCATCAATGCTTTGCGCACGCTGTCATTGGATTGATGATGGGGCGTCCCCAAGACCGTCCACAGGTAGAGCAGAACCGCTTGCTTCCAGACTAAGCCGGCGAGCCGCGAATACGGGCTGACGGAAGGATCAGGAAAGAAACCCATCACTTGAGACTGGAGGAAGGCAAAGTTGACAATGTTGTCGGGGCTTGGAGAGGATGTGTGTCCGTCTACCAGCGACAGCATACTTTGTCCGAGATGAAAGATCTGGGATATAAGGATGAGGAGCTCCAGCCAGCAGCCACACAACTGACCGGTGTACCTCCTCGCAACAAGATCCCTGGCTCTATACTCTATGTCGGGACTCAACAGTGACTGCGAGTTGTACTGGGGGTCAATCGAGATCATGCTGGTGGCTGCCATGTGCATGTAGTACTCGATGAGGAAGTCGGGCAAGTCACCGTACGCTTCAATCTGAGCCCCGGTAAGCAAAGTGCTAACCAAAGACCTGGAAGCAGTGAGATGATCAAAGATGGTGCCATGGATGTCTCCTTTAGCAACCTGTCAAAGGGTCAGCATTAGGGTGCCATGATAACAAGCACTCATCGGCATTGCAAACCTCGGTCAGGCACATGATGAGACTCCCGACGGTCAAGACGAGAGTGTTCTCAGCATTTCCAGAAACATATTCATCAACAACGTTTCTAAACATACGCAAAGAGTCCGTGTAATACCTCTGGGCAATCTCATCGCTCGGATGTCGCTCCGCCGATGCCTGACGATGAGCAGCACTCTGTGCAAGAATGAGCTGCAGGACCAAGGGGTTGGAAAATGCCAAAGGAATGAGCTTGGAGATGAACGGATTGATGTCTGTAGAGCCATTCCCCATGCTGTTGGCAGTCCGCGCCAGGTAGTAGCTAAGGAGTTCATACGATTGGTGACCTTGCTGGGGCAGCATCGACATGGGCATAGGGATGCCACCGTTTATGGAGAAGCTTGCGTCGGGTGATGAACCGGACGCCACAGTAAGGGTGAGAGCATTGGTGATATCTTGATCATAACTAGCGACAGGGAGTATAGCAGTTGAGGAGTCGGATGAGCTGGCCGACGACGTGGCGTTTGATGGTGAGGGAGACGGCTGACCGGGATCATCAGCGTCGGCCTCGGCCATGTAGGCATCGTAAGAGCCGGGAGAAGAGCTGCCCGGAGAAGAGGGGCCGTTCTGGAGCGCGCCAGGGTGTGACAATTTGTCTACGGCGGAGACACCCAATGACGACTCCGGCTCCGGACCCGGCTCCGGCTCAGGGTCCGAGTCTGGATCTGATTCGGATGGCTGTCGACGATGCTGCAAAGGCTGGGAATGAGCATTCTGCTCACTGGGAGTCTGCTGTTCGACCTGGAGCTGCTTGGCACTCGTCGAGTTACTGCCAGAGGACAAGCTTGTTGCGTCCGGGGCCGCCGAGGCACTGGCCTTGCTAGCCGGAGGTTGTGACGAAGATGAGCTGTTAGTCGGCTCAGGCCAGTGACATTCAAGCTTGTTTCGCTTGCAACCGCTGCAAATCGGCTTCTTTTCGTCACATTTCTTCTTGCGGCGGCGACAAGTGTAACAGCCTGTCCTGCTCCGGATGATGGGCATCGGCCGCATGCCAGAGGGGGTTGTTGTTGTGGTCGTTGGGGGCAATTTGAGGGGAAATGTGCGCCCTGTGACCAGATATGCCTCGGGCGATTGCCGCCCGGCGTGTCGCCTCTCAAGGCCAGGGAAACGACTTTGATGCTTGAACGCGCTTGAATACGCGACAGGTACCTTAGGTATAAAACAACGCGGACGCCGTGTGTCGGACGAGACCCCGGGGGTCAGAAGCGAGTGGAGGTGTTTGGTTGTGGGGGAACTCTTCTGAGGAGCTGGAGGCTTGGAGTGGAGAATCAAGTGGCAAGGATGCATCAGATTGGCTGCCTGGCTTACCAGAACAACCTGACGGGAGCTCATTTGCAGTACTTTTTTGTGAAGAGATGCCCGCCGTTAGAGTTAAGAAAGACTTATAATAAGATTGTGATAATACTAGAATATCTTATGATGAGACTTAGTCTATGTCTAGTGAATCATTACATGAGTCTTAATAATTGTCGCACATCCTACCTCCACTCATATATGCGCTTATTTAGAACAGATGGAAGAAAGAAACGCCAATATGACGGACTTATCGGTCTGAAGAAACATGCATTATTCTTTGGTAGGTGGGCATGTTGTCTATCGAGAAGTAAGGATATTGGAACTCAACCAGACATCGTTTATTTTTCGGAAAAACCTTTAACCGGTCATCTCGTCAACCTCCAGGACAGGAACTGCTACCCCCACGCTGCCGGCCCCCACGGGGCCGGCCTTCTTAGGCTTGTTTTTTTTTCTTGTTTTTTTCGAGACCCTGGTTGTTCCCCCCTGTATGACTGACTGTGAGCTATTGATGCAACTTTGTCAAGAAAAAAGAAAGGATGAACTCACAACGTCAATGATGGCACCGGTAGGCAGCAAGGACGATCCTCCTGCCACAATGCGAATAAGGGAAGCTGAGTAATTGTGAGACATGATTTGGTATAGGGTAGGGAGGAGGGAAACTCACAAGTGACCAGCATTTGTCGGGTGTATGGCCGAACTTGCCACACGTAGAGCAACGTGGGCGATTCTTCTGCCGCCCCCCGGAGGAGCGTCCTCGGCTGGGACCGGGGTCCCACTGGTTGTTCCCCCCTCCTCCGCAGGGGGCCGAATGCGAACGGTCAACTGGACGGTATGTAAGTCTCTGGTATCAAAAGGGATGGATCGCCGACTTGAAATCGAAGGGGAAGAACAGCATACTTGTTCCTGTCAGAGAAAAAAAGTCAGCATAAGATTCTCATGCCTTGAGAAAAGACAGCTCTCAAGGTAGCAACTGCACCGCGGGGTGCGAGGGAAGGGAAGAGAGGTAGTGGAGGGAGAATGGGGTTGAAGACAAAGAAGAACAATACTGGAGCGGAAGATCAGAGATTCGGACGGAAAGGAAAGCATAGGAGGGGGAATTAGAGGAATCAGAAGCACTCGACAAGACGGGGGCTTGTGGTGACAAGGGAACACCCACCTTGTAAACCGCCCGTTGCTCTCTCAAAGGCAAGGTGCTTTCACAGGATGTGAAAAAGGCGTGGATGGTTGGTGGAGGAGAGAAAAAAGATCATGAGGAGGGATGGATGGGACTTGTTTTTAACCATCAAGCAGTGCCTGAGGATCACCTACCCAGCTCTAAGGAAGGTGCCAGGAGGTTCTAAATATTTCCTAAGTCTTAGGGTAGGTGCAGGTCGACAGCATTACAAAGGTATCAAGTGTTTATGTATCCCGCATATTAACTCGGAACTAAAGACAAAGATACCTCCCTACCGCCGCGCCATTATGGAAGACCGTCATGCTGGGAACAGGACGCTTAGGGGCCACAATGTCAGTCATGTCAATATTGTCCCAGGCCAAATCCGTGTGATCGGTGCGGATGTTTTTGAGCATGCTGGCATACGGGTTGAGGTAAGGGTCAATGTGCTGGAGATCGTGCATCCATCTAGTGAAAGAATCCTCCGGAAGGAACCAGAGGCTGATCACTGCCGTGTCAGAGGCCTTCCACAGTGCGTCGAGAACACTTGTCGCGATATCGCTCGTGGTAGCAAGATGAGTATCAAGTCGATTGAAAAATTTCCGATTCTCGGTGAGGTAAACGTGCTCCTAATTAATGTCGTCTCGCAAACGGCGAAGATGCTCGGTGTAGTAAACCGTGGCATCTGCGGCCTCAGCAATGCTCGTGACGCTTTTGCCGTCGAGGTGCTCGCTGAAGCGGTCTTTCCCCTGATGCAAACCTGCCCTAGGTAGGATCTAATAACGTGACGTAATGATCAGGGAGGCATAACTCTGGTTAAAATTGAGGTTTCAAGCACAAGGTTCACGGTTTGGATGAAGCGTCAAGGATTTGCACGGCAGTAGGCCCAGTTAATCATCCGCTGCTCCCTGGCTTGTGATGCTGGTAGTTGGAGAATACAATAGAGTTACCAGGATTCATCGTAGGTCATCCAATCCCAAGAGCATGGCGAAGAATAAGGAGGAGTGTTTCTAATCCATCGCCTCTTGTTCCGCATATGACTGCCAAGCAACACTTTTTAATCTTTATCAAGTTTATCAACTATGCCAATACCCAAAAGGCCAAAATAGACTTAGAACAATAGCTTTCAGCAGGATGTACTGCGGACAAAGAGGGGTTGTTGTTCCGAGTGTCTCGAAGCCGTTATTTTGACTGTTCCCTTTGTCCAACAGCACACTTTATCCCAGAACATAGGGCCTGTACTTTGCAAAGATGTATAGAAATGAAGATATGACAAGTAATGCCCCTCATTGTTTCAACCTTTGGCCAGCATAGTTCATCGTCGACGACGCTCTTTCAAAATGCCAAACAACACCACCAGCAGTATCGACACCCAACCACCACGACAAACACCCCTTTGCCAAAACCACTTTCAAGAATTCGCTCGCCAGCGAATAAAGCTCCAAACTGAGACATCAGAGGCTAGAAATTTCAAAGTGGAGAAGGAATCCCCCTTGGCATCCTCAACCTCAAAGCCGACCAGAGTTCAACCCCGACGAGCCGTCAAAGACAAACACTTGGAGATTACAGCCAAAGCCAAGAGTATCGCCAAAGACCTCCGCGCTGAGGGAGCCATTTGCACCTCATCGAAGAAGAGAAAACGCGAAGAAGGTGATGTTGAAGGTTCTGAACCATGGTCAGCGTTCATGATTTCATTGGAACGAGAAGTAGCTCGAGCGACCAGGCGAGTCAAGAAGGTCGAGCCTCACAAGTGTCCGTTCGGGCCTGTGCCATGGAACTGCATAATGTGTACGGCAGAACTTGAAAACTCGAGCAAGAAACAAGACCCTACAGGAACATTACATGAGGCGCCTTTTGCTAACATGGCTCCGATAGGCACCTCGATAAAGTTGCATTCACGGAAGAGCCTGGACAGTCCCGGGATCGTCAGGCTACGGTGCGGAGACCTGTACTTTAGTATAGATGTTTGTTTGAAACCTATGTTTATGTTTCTATAAGCTATGGCTTTTATACATAACCCGAGTTACGAAATGATTGTTGTTATTACTCTTGAATCATGTGTGAGCTGCATGTGCTTTCTTTGCTGGTGACGTTTGGATATGCAGACCGTTCAGCCCCTGTCATCCTCAGTTCTTAAATGGAAATACGGGATGGTGAGTCTGTAGGGAATCCTTCCTGGTCAACTATCCCACTTTTTCTCGATGCAATGGCCGGGTTTCTCTTGGGGAGATGGCAATTGTCTGTTCAATTGATTTGCCAACAAGCAGCAGGAGCATGAGCTGCCTAGCTCGTCTTTCTGGGGCCATAGTGTTCTTGCTGTACGAAGATGCTTTGTAGCCCATGAGTGTCTTAACGTTACGGTGGATAGGCCTTTCGACGGTTTCTGCATTGAAAGGTGGGCGTGGCTTTATGTGATTGTTCATCATTGATGATGGTTGCTGCAGTAAGATAATGTCTCTTCCCATTTACCCAATAAAGAGTGCTTTTGGTACATATTATCCGAGGCACCTGTGAGGCTTCTTCCATACAAGCAGCTACTGCGTTGAAGCTTTCCTCTCAATTGAGGTGATTAGTCGTCTTGGGCGATGAGTGCGTACACTCCACGCTGGACGCGACGTGCGAGCGCTTCACGACTTCATAATCAGCCCATACACGCCATGCCAACTGTTACTCGCGATGCACTACATTCACGGTGCGTGGTACAGCATAATAGTCTGCGAATCTCAAGTCATTTGGCACCTGATGTTACGATACCAACGTGGACAAGCCGAGAAACGGACCCCACTCCCGATGGCGCGGGTTTTGCAGCAGTAACGTCGGCGCGGAGGGGTGTTGAAGGAGGGGCATGAGGGGTCACCGGAGCTTTGCGAAGCTCGCGGTTGGTCAAGCTGCCTGGAAGAGCATGTCTCGGATGAGTTGCATGCGCGTCAAAACCCATGCCGACAGGGGCCGAGTCCAGTGAGCAGGTTTGTCTCACCAGATGCAGCGCAATTCTCTTGTGCAGAACCCGGTGAAGAAGAAGCAAATGGCACGGAGGAGCGGGAGCGGGAAGCTTGAGCTGGAGCTGGCGATAGTGACGCAGCGACATTGGTGGCGGTCAATCGGGCGGCAAGGAAGCCTGGAACATGGTTCTACGATCGCCAGATGAGTGGGCAGGCTTAGCTAGTGGGCACCCAGCGAGAATGACCCGACCCCATGGCAGGGTCCTTCTCATGACGGAACGTGATGAAGAACCAGGTAAAGGCTCATATTGCTACCAATACGTAGTAGTTCCTGAATTTGGAGTACAGAATCATCAACGAGTAAATTCAGGCACCGCCAATTCGCATCGTCCATCTAGAAGCTTCCACTCGTTATCTCGAACCATCTCGTACGTCTCTCCAGCTTCAAGTGGCTCGCCATTAGCTCGCCCAACTCCCACGCCAAAATCACTCACAGCTGCACGCGGCAATACTCTCCACAGAACCCACGCTGGATCACCAACCAGAAAGCCAATTACTTGCATTGGACCCCTCACCCCACACTCATCCGTCAGTAGGTTAGTGGGGGCCGTTGAAGAAGACGCACAAAAGACGCATCGACGCACAAAAGCCGCATCGACGCACAAAGCCCACAGCCGCTGTCAATCGTGTATATAAGGCCCTGCAAGATCCTGCTTGGCTATTTCTTTTCTTCTCCAGCAGAGATTCATCTTGAACAACAAACAACCTTACCAACACAATTAAGAATCTTTCAGGTTTAATACCTTTACCAACAACAAACATCACAATGGCTGGCGACTGTGGATGCTCTGGCGCTTCTAGCTGCAACTGCGGCTCTAGCTGTACGTACCTGACCTCGGACTGAATGTCCACTTGGACCTGATACTGACGAGACCTCAGGCTCTTGCTCCGGCTGCGGCAAATAAGCTGCTCAATCTTTCTTGTCACCCACCACGATGACCGAAAATCATTCAGATACCACTTCCGTGGCACTTGTCACCATTCTTCCCCGATCTGAGTCTTGTCGGTTCTTGCGAAAATTCTGTGTAATTTTGACGAAACGAATTATGGGTTCATGAGCGTTGGGTTTCTGAGCATCTTGTGGCTGGGATTTGGGGTTCACTAGCTTCTAGTCCATCTTTGGAATACATTCTTTTGTCGCGAGCGTTTGTGCTATGAACTATGTGAAGGCCAGTGTTGACGTGTTTATCGAGTGAAGTTGGACCGATTGCATGCTGATCAGAATGCCGCCGTGTCTGTAAAAGCCTTACATTGACAAATTTTTGCCAAAGACTACGGTTTCCGTGAGAAAGCCCAGGTGATTGCCCATCATGCGGTTATCGTACCTCTTTGGCGGTGGTGCACTCCTCAAGTCTAGTCTGAAGACATGCGTGTGAGTACTCTCGTGATCACCTCAAACTTAGAAGCCAAAATGGAATCGGCATTTGAAAAGAGGGCAGAGGAATACGCCTCGGTTACCCCAGGTTCTCACTAAAATTCGTTTATCCCTGCCCGCTAATCCAAGACCAAACGTCTTGTTCTGGGCGTTGCCGGCAAAAGGTTTTGCATGTGATAGCCAAAGTAAGGTAAGAATGACTTCTGACTGCGCCATGTGAAAGGCTCACGTGGACGTTCTTCTACGGCAATTCTGGCAATTCTTCATTCTTTCTACCTTGTAATCTCTTTTGATACGTTTCCACTGTGCTGTTGCTCCTTTTCTCGAATCTAGTCAGGTGAAAAGTCAAGCTTCTTCTTCCTTTGTTATCGAGACATGCCGCTGTCGAGAGGATACAACCCAAGTCACAGTCGCTGACGTCGCGGGGTACATCCAGCACCACCCAGTAGGTGCCCTCCAGCAAAGTACCCTTGGACATCTGGGGTAGACGACCCCGAATGACGCCTGGACATTGTGGCTTACAGCACAGAAACCTGGAACGCAGTGTAAATGGCTGCTTTTGTGAGTTTGTTTTATTCCATCACCTCACCATCATCGGTCTTTTCTCCCTTATTTCATATTCTTTTCACATATCGTTTCCCTTTTATTCTCTCTTGTTGTTTATCAAAACGACACCTCAGACACGAAAAGTGGCGCCCGACATGACATAACTTGCCCATCAGCTCTCATTAGCTGGCCTCCACTGTTGGTTGACCCTCTGACGTCGTGACTTTGCGACGCGGCTGAGCGTTGACGAGACAAGACGCCTCCCCTCTTCGCCTCCCACATTCACCGGCATATTCTGCGATAGCTCATCAGATCGTCGAGGTTCGTACTGACTGCGCGACTTTCGATTTCAGGATACTCCTTGGCTGTCGCATCTTGGATCGTCGCCCATGTCTTCCCGCGACGATGCATCCCTCGGCGCATCGCCTCCCTCCTACGAGCCTCAACCCTCCTCTGGCGGCGCGCCCTCGACCTACGCAACCTTCTCCCCCGTAACCCTCTCCGCAAATACCCCCTCGCGATCCTCCCGTCGATCAACCATCCTCGTTCACCACAAGAGCCCGCTGCTCCTGGCGACCCCGCCGCAGATAACCCGCGCCCTCGCCTACAGCCACCCTTTCCTCCTCCCTCTGAATACCCTAGCGGGGCTGCTCACCTGGAGCACCGGAGATCCTTGGCAGAGCTTTCTCCTGCTCTGCATCTTCTGGGCTACCACGCTCTATGGAGATGTGGTAGTGACATGGGCCGGCCCCGTGTTGGTTGGCGTGGCCCTCATTGCTGGCATGTATGGTCGGAGATACAGTCCTCTCAGTAGTAGCGGATGGGCAGAGCCTCGGAGCCAGAACAAAGATGCGACTGCGACAGGCGCAAGCCAGACTGCTGGCGAGGGAAGCCAACAAAAGGCCAAGGCCAACGGCCCCGAGAAACAATCCAAGCACGCACGAGGAAATTCCGAGGTCACCAATACCAAGCACCAAAAGACGCTGGACGAGATCGTCGAGACCCTCAAGCAGTTCACAGGGAGATGTAACGTACTTATGGAGCCTCTTTTGGAAATGACGGACTTCCTCAGCACCCAGACGACCCCTACCAGTGCCACAACCCGCCCGGCGCTGACCGTCATCTTTATGCGACTGCTCATCATCACGCCCATATGGATCGCCTTGACCATCCCGCCATGGAGGGTGGTCACCACCAGGCGTGTCATACTGGTGGGAGGTACAATAATCATGACTTGGCACGCAAGGGTCATGAGGGTTTCGAGGGCGATTCTCTGGAGAAGCTCCATGGTTCGACGACTTGCCGCTGGCATCACAGGCCTCCAATTCGATTCTCCCGAGAAGCCATTCCGCAAGGATTTGGAGGTCGCTGCCAAGAAAGGCAAAGACCGCGTGGCCCAGCAACAAGAGTCGGAGCTCACAAAGGCCCTCGGAAAGACGACAAGCTTTCAAACGAACCACGGACGGAGGAATGGCAGCGCCAAAACCGCAGGCGTCAAATTTACTTTTATTATATATGAGAACCAAAGACGGTGGATCGGCCTCGGATGGACAAACAACTTATTCGCGTACGAACGGCCCGCGTGGACGGACGAGCACAACAACTCGGTGCCTGCGAAAGATGACTTTGAATTGCCTGGGGTCGAAGATGGAAGTCGGATGGAGTGGCGATGGGCTACCAGCAGTCGATGGCGCGTTGATGGAGTAGCCGACGAACAGGTACCTATAGACTACGATGGGGAGGAGGGTAAGAGTGGTTGGATCTTTTACGACAACAAGGTAAGGAAACGGCTGTTACCATAAGGTTTGAGATAGGCTAACACATACTAGTGGCAAAACGGGCATCGAGGTCAAGATGGTTGGAGCCGATGGACGAGGCGTAGGAAGTGGTACCGCGATGCCGAGCTGGTCGAGGTCGAGCACCCGGATGACGCCCACGCCCATGAAGCAGCAGAGCCCAAGGAAGCACCTTCAATAGCGAAGCTGAGAAGCCAGCCGTACAACTCGAGCAACGAAACCATGGTGCCCACACGACCGGACGAACATGCCCATGCCGAGGACCTCGGCGCCGACGACGCGAGCTCCAAAGCAATAGACGATTCCCAGTCAGTACACTCGACATCATCGAGATCTTTCTTCCGGTCACCTCTGGTGCGAAAACGAGGCGCTGACCGATCCGTCACGGATAAAGAACGCACTAGGAGGGAAAGCAGGACGAGCAGCACGTACGACGATGACGGAGGCGGCCTGGGGGCAGAGCTGGCGCTGGAGATTCAGAAGCAGGGCAAACCGGGCGGGAATTGGGGGATTGGCGACGAGGCCCGGATGAGCCTCGA
>JAJODA010000506.1:0-14094 GCA_021730345.1 Fusarium cicatricum
GTCTCTTTCTTGATCTACTAACCAAGTACATCTGGTCTAATCATCAAAGTAGATGCCCTTCTTCTCCGTGATATCGATGGCACCGCCGCGGTAGCTGCCCCTCTTCTTCTTGTTCTTCTCCTTGGTGAAGCCCTTGCCCTTGGTCACGACAAGATCGTCGTAGGCCCGCTGAGAGTAGGTGATGGGGATGTAGTCGTTTGAGGCAAACTTGGGGTCGACCTTGATGTCCTTGGGGATGCGCGAGAAGGGGTCGTTCTGCTTCTTGCGTCCGTTGGTGAGCACGGGGTCCGGAGGAAGGGGTGGGTTGGCCGAGTTTGCTTGGAGCTCGGGAGAGGTTTTGTCTAAGGTGACAGAAGAGTCGGATGAGTCTTTGGCTCCCTTTTCCTTCTTGACGTGCTTTCCCTTCTTGGTCTTCTTGGTCTTCTTCTCGTCGTCTGAGTCCGAGTCCGAGTCAGAGTCGTCGGATGATGAAGAGGAGCCATCGGAGTCGGGCAGTGGCACCTTGGCCGCAGTCTCTGCCTCGGAGTCGCTGTCAGAGTCGGAATCAGAGTCAGAGTCGGAACCGGAGCTGGAGCTGGACGAGTCGGAATCAGACTCGGCGCTCTCATCGTCGGAGTCGCTGCTCGAATCGCTATCGCTTGAGCTGGACGAGTCCGAGCCTGAGCTGGGGGATTTGGCTCGCTTCTGCTTCTTGGCTTGTGGCTTGCTGTCGGAATCAGAGTCGGAAGAGCTGGAATCGGAGTCGGAGTCGGAGTCGGAGTCAGAGTCAGAGGAGCTGTCTTCGACAGGGGCTTTGCGCTTGAGATTCTTGGGAGCCTTTTGCTTGGGCGTCTCCTTCTCGCTCTCGCTCTCGCTATTGTCGCTGCTCGAGCTGGAGCTGCTGCTTGAGCTCTCGGAGGAAGAGTCGACGTCCTTCATGTCCACGTCCTCCTTCTTCTCGTCGCTGGAGTCGCTGTCGTCCGAGCTACTGGACTCCTTCGCAGCGGCCTTCTTCTTGCTGGCCTTGCTGCCACCCTCGCCCTTGGAAGCCTCCCAGGTCTGGAAGACACTGACAAGCGAGGCGTTGGCCTCATCTTCTAGGACAGCATCCGCTTTCCAGCCCTTCTTCTCTCGCTGCTTCTTGAAAGCGTCGTGGGCACCCTTGAAAGAGTGGTCGGAGAGGAAGGTCTCGACCAGATCCATAAGCTGGCCCGGAGGAGGAGTAGCCGTCGCATCGGTCTTTGCCGAGGCGGCCTTGGTGATCTTCTTGCCCATGTTGTCTGGGGAGGAGTTGACTGGGTTCAAAGGGTTGTTGGAGAATAGCCACGAGGGAGGGCCTAGTTTCGATCCAGACATGTGCCAATGCCAGAGATTTGTGCCTATACAATGGCAGGAGAGAGTTGGTCAAAATATTTCTTTCAGGTTGAAGGACGAGTCGCGGATCGGCACTGGCTGCCAAAAATTTCTGTGGGCTGGCTGGCATTTGATGGGACACGTGCTCTTATTGGTGCCACTGTTCTCTTATCGGGTGGTCCCACTTTCTGACAGGGGCGCCAGGGGGACAAAGTACCTTCCAAGCTGATCTCCATCATACTCGTACTGAGTGCTAGTGTCAAGAGAAAAGTACTAATGAGCTGTCCACGTTTACGTGGTATTATAGGTACCTCTCATCTAGAAGACCTACCTACGCGCTAGCTCAGGGCAGGATACTTGGAGCCACTGTCGCTGAGCAGCTAGAAGCACGTACCAACAGGCTCCTGCATCATCCGTCTCAGGGCCTCTTTGAGCTTCGCAAACAAAACAATCCCAGCTTCAACCTCGATCACGACTTTTCTCCTTGTCGCAACACACGGGAAGGCCTCTAACTCGTCACTCGTCTCTCTAAAGTCTGAGTTCATTACTTGAGAGACTTTGTTTCCTCCAATCTTGTTCTTCAGCCTTCCCGACCAGCTTCGACACTCCAGCTTTTGGCATGTCCCTTTCAACTTAAGACGACCGTCCACAGCACGATCGACCATGAACGCAACGAAACGCAAATTCAATACCCTTTTGCAGGGTCTCGGCTCCCCGCAAACGAGAACGGGCGACAATGTCTTGCCGCACAGCGAACCTGGATCTTCGCCCTCTCATCGTGCAACCACTGCTTCTCCGAGCTCGACAACACGCGCATCTGGCACTGACGCCGACATACTTCAGAAACGGCGACGACTCGGCCTGCCAGATTCGACGGCGCCAATTCTGGGCAAGAAAGGCAGCTTGTCGGCCACCATTTCATCCATAGTGTCACGGCGACCACAAGGACAGGACTCAAAGAGCATCAGCGACCTCCCCGCAAAATACTCCCCGACCGACCGAGCAGATCTCTTGAGAAGACTCGGGACCTTCCAAGAAATAACAGACTGGACTCCTAAGCCGGACAAGGTGAATGAGGTCGAATGGGCCAAGAGGGGATGGGTGTGTCATGGCAAGGAAACAGTGCGCTGTCTACTATGTCATCGCGAGCTGGTTGTTAAGCTCAATCGCAAGGTCGTTGATGGCAAAGAGATTCCCGTGCTTGTAGCGTCAGAGATTGGTACGTTCTGAAGTATGACGGTACGTCCACAGGCTAACCGTGCGACAGAGGAGGCTTTGGTCGACAAGTATGCCGATCTCATTGTTAGCTCGCACCAGGAGGAATGCCTCTGGCGCAAGCGAGGCTGTGATGGTAAGTATCTCTTCCTTGAGTACTGTCAAGTCCTAGCCACTAACGGGCCCTTTCATAGACTCTCTCCTGCGTCTATCCCTGACGAACGCTAGTGCCAGCCTGAAGGCTTTACGAGAACGATACGATGAGCTGTTGGCAAGAAAGTCATTCCTGCCCTACGAGTTCAACATCCGGCTGCCAGATGAATTGCAGCTTGACAATGTTCTCTCCCAACTCCCTACCGACTTCTTCATCAACCGAGGAGACGCGAGTACAGAGACAGCACATCAACCGAATCGAGTTGCACTGGCACTGGCTCTGCTAGGATGGCAAGGACTCAACAACCGTCGTATTGGGGCAGTCCCGAACTCGGCCTCGTGCCACACCTGTCTCAGGAGGCTTGGGCTTTGGATGTTCAAGAGCAAGGAGGTTTCGGACAATGGCGAGGTGCTGGTTCCCGCTCCCATGGATTTTCTAGATCCTGTCCGAGAGCATCGATTTTTCTGCCCTTGGTCTAACCCGGAAGCCCAGCGACAAGGGCTTTCTCAGAGTCGCCCCGGTCAGGACTTGCCTGGTTGGAGAATTTTGGCACAAACTCTGGCGAATGAGGCCCATCTCCAGAGCGTTTATCAAGGACGTTCGCCAGCAAGGCCACGGACTCAACGATCAACCGCTGCGCCATCGACTCCACAAAGACCCGGAACTGCTGCGTCTATCACCACACCACAGACGTTGCCCGCCCCAGGATCCGCAACCCCAATGTCTGTCGCCGCAGGCGGCCCGGAACACGGGGAAGAGGATGAGAAGGAAAGAGACGCAAAAGACAAGGAGCGGTGGGCAAGATTGAGAAGAGTAAAGAGTTTGTTCGAGACCAAGGGCAGCAGAAAACTGCGGCATTCCATAAGTCGCTCAATAAGCCGGCCTGGAACGGGGCATTCGACAAAGTCGGGCGGTGGTCAGAAAGAATGACGCTGAACCTCCCTGAGGTTATTCGTGTACGATTTTAATGATACCAATTTGAGAACATCCAGACAAGCGGGTTGGCAGTTTCGCTACCACTCTCAAGAACATGTTTGACCCGAATTATTGACCTGATGTGAAATGGTCGAGTGACGATTATTGGCATATAGTTTGGTCGATTCGGGAGATGAGGTGCGTATTGTATTATCGTAGCTGGCAAGTGTAAAGAGATCATGAGAAGTTTGCACCAGTCAGGATCTCCATACAATATCGTCGAAGGACACAACTGGCCCAGAGTAGGCTTTTGTCTCGGCCTGCCTCTCGATCTTGTCGCTCAGGGAAAACCCGGCCATTTCCAGTATCGCGAGTCGGACGCCTCCTATGCCCCCCCCATTTCCAAGCCGCCTCGACACGTCCATATTTGCCGCTGTGGCGTAGATATCCAGCATTCGGCCGGACCCTTCCCTCCAGCTGGGGGGAGCTTGCGTTTTCTCAAGTCCTTGCATGATGGCCTGGATCTGGGTGCACATGGAGTGGCAGGCGTCTTGCCATTCATCACCGCGCTTGTCTGCCTTGGTGATGACGACCAAGGTCCGCGTGTTTGACCGAGCAAGAGTTCCCAGTATCCATCGATCTGTATCCTGGAGCTTTTTGTCGGCTGGTATCAGAACCACTGCGCCTCGGAGCATCTTCCTCATATTGAGGTACTTGAGGATGGTCTTGCCCCAGTCTGACTGGCTCTTGAAGCCATAGCCCGGCGTGTCCATGAGGACCAGACTGTGCTTGGGAGGGGCGTCGCCTTTACGGACGAGTTCCCGCGCGACCGTGGGACGTGGCCCAACTCCGTAGGCATTCATGGTGGTTGTCTTGCCAGGGCGATGGCTCACCTTGGCTACTTGCATCCCGCCCACCAGCGCGTTGAGAAAGGACGACTTTCCGGCATTGGAAGCACCTAATACCACGATCTCGGGGATATGATCATTTTGAACGTGGTGGAAGAAAGATTCGGCAGAGTAAAGAATCCGACAGCCATGCTCAAAGAACTTTTCAGCCGCGGCCAAGGGGGCCTTGTCTTGCTGGACGACCTCTGCTGGTACAGGCGCGCCTTTCTTGTAGCAGACGGAATCCTGTTGGTATAGTTCCTGCTGATAGGGCTTCATTCCACGAAGACGGGCACTCTTGAGCTTTGAGGCTTTTGCCTTTGGTGGGGTTTCACCATTCTCATTCTGAACGGGGTCCCGGGCCCTACCTTTGACTGTAGATGCCGGAGACTCTATAGGTTCTTGAACTTGGGACTTTGCATCTTCGGGTTTCGGAGTCGTGGCCTGCGATATCTCTACGGCACCTGGATTTTCGGCTCTTTGCGGCCTCCCGGATACGCGAAGACTTAGCCGCCGGTGTGGTCTCTGGCGTATTTTCAATCTTGTTGATACAGAGAAAGCAGCCTTGGTCTGGAAGTACAGTGGAGATGTAGAAGACGGAATGAGGAGAGTGAGTCTAGAAACTGGTGCCGGCCGTAATGATAGCATATTGATGGTTAGCCATATGTCGCCGCTACCAGCAAGAGTTTGTCTTTCAAGCGTTGACTTTGCCGGTATCCGCGTTTGAGAGAAAGAGTAGCAGCGAGCAAAGTCACCTAGCGAATTAAGGGAAGGTATTGCTGTGACGAAGTTTGATATAAGTGACGGTTGGTCTTGGAGCTTGGAAAAAAGGTTGAGGCGTCACCAACCTCAGAAGCAGTGAGACGGTCACGTGGGTGGGTGTGAAGGAAAGCAGTGCAAAAGATCCACAAACATGGCCGTCAAGATGGCCGCGACGATCGAAGATGCGGAAAAGTAAGTTGACAGCGGAATCTGATTTAACAGTTTTGCTGGTCTCTCCATTTTCTTGAACTTCGAAAAAAAAACACACATTGGCTGCCTCTGGACAACTGCCAATTGCAGTATGGCCACCAACCTCACGGAAATTGACGCTCATGAGCAGCCGTCGGATCAGATGAGAGCAGAATGGAAGAGTTTTATGCGTCAGGATACAAAAAATCTGTTGAACGACCCTCGCATCGATGATCCACGCGCGTCGCTGGAGGAATCTGGCTTTCGCACCGTCACGACGCTTCCAAAAACTCAAGTAGCAACCAGCTTCGCTCACTTGGACTCGGACCTCGCCTCACAGGCTGAAGGCGATATTCCAGTAATTCATCATCCATTGATACCAGGTTAGCTATAGCCTCATCGTCTGGGCTTAGACTTAATGAGGGGGTTCCAACTGACCAGCTCTGCAGGGCTTCTAATTATCCCCTCACTTCTGCCGCCGGCAGTCCAGCAGAGTCTGTTGGATCGTCTCTTTCATCGCGATCTAAGCAACCCCAAACACCAAACCAATCTGCACCTACACTATAACCTGCCATATCCAGAAGGTCAGGGCGATGATGACAAGTCATTCTTTGCACTGGGCCCAGAAACCCCCGCCTCATTCATCCCAAAGGACCCCAGCGTGCACAAAGCACTCTCCATCAGGCAAGTCCTGCAACGAAAGCTGCATTGGGTGACTCTTGGAGGCCAATATGATTGGACAAACCGAGTGTACCCTGAAGAACTGCCTCCTCAGTTCCCGCAAGACATCTCCCGCTTCCTCCATGATCTCTTCCCCGAGACGGTTGCCCAAGCGGCCATTCTCAACTTCTACACACCAGGGGACACCATGATGATGCATCGTGATGTCAGCGAGGAGACTGATAAAGGACTCATCAGTCTGAGCTTTGGATGTGACGGCCTCTTTATGATTGCACCTAATGATCTTCGGTCGGAAGCCGATGGCGACGCCACCGGCGAGAAGCAATACCTCTTATTGAGACTGAGGTCGGGGGATGCCATCTACATGACACAAGAGTCTAGATACGCCTGGCATGGGGTACCAAAGGTTCTCAAGGACACTTGTCCGGGCTATCTGGAGGATTGGCCGGCCCGCGACGATACCAAATTTGATGAATGGAGAGGCTGGATGAAGAACAAGAGGATAAACCTCAATGTCAGACAAATGAAAGACTAAGTTATTTCCTAGGCCGACTGAAATCTCCTTTGGATCTGAACCAGAACCGCGAAATCCTGGGGGAACACTTCAACGACAGCCAGTAATTATTGGTCCCTGCTTGCTTCAGAGTTTTGGCATCTGATGGGTAATTGACGCTGCGCGACGAAAGGTCTTCTTTTGTTCTTGGGGATCGTTCATCGGTAACCGCTTGCTTCCATTATAACGTAACTAATGCGCCGACTTCAGCGTTGGCTAGCTGAACAAATGTATCGTTACCCATCATAAACCCAGATGAGCATATCGCTAGAACGTAGCCCTATTTCCGGACGCCTCATTAAGCAAACCCAAATCCTTGTGCATTCTCCAGCGCCATTCCTAGCCGCTCCCTTAATACGTCTTTATCTCTATATTCTGGCAGAAGTAGTGTCCCATAACAAGTATAGGCGGTAGGTAAGTGTCCCCCATCCCCTTCTTCCTCGCCGTTCTTTTGTATAACAAACTGGAGGTTTTTCATTCCCCCAACTGGGACACGGTCTGAGGATGTCACGAATTCCAATAGTCTGCGTTTCATCCTATCGTCGTAGCGCTTGACGATGGACCAGAAATCCTTGATGGTATGATGGGAAGCGTCCCAGCCCACGTAGCGCGCATATCGCTTGAGCTCAGAGATGTCGATTTCTTGGATGCCCTCCACGAGCGCCTGTAGAGTCGAGGGGGCAAGGAGCGAAAGCGACTTCCTGTCTAAGCAGGCATTGAAGCCACGTTGGAACGCAAGGTATTGCTGCTGAATAGAAACATCCGACAGGTAGCGAATATAGTCAACAATGTAGTCGTCACGATTGTCATTCGTCACCAGGGGTGCATCTTCTGGGTTGCTCAGGTGGGGAGGAAACAGTTCATCGGAGCCTGCGGCTGCTTTTGGCCAAGACGATGTTCTATTGCCCATCCCCATTTCCCTTGTGACGTTGGTCCCAAAGGTCGAAACCGAGAATTCGTAGGTGCGCGCAAAGATATCCTCAACCAGGCCATCCTTTTCGTCCCACTCAAGCAGCGTTGTGAGGCCACTCGCTAGATCTGGCCATCCGTCCGCAATGTGGTGAAGTTCTTTGACCGGCTTGCCCAGTAGCTTCCTGTACAGCGCTTTCGGAAAGGTGATGGGCAGAGTCAGACCATTGTATAACGCGAGCGACATCAGAAGGCCGACGAGCTCATATTTCCAATCTTCGGTCAAGGACCCAGGGGCAAACCAGACCATCCGTGTCCTTTCATCGATCGTAAAGGCTCCGTATTCGGGGTCCAGACATTCGGCAATGGCTAATCGGAAAAACTCTTGCTGTACGCCTCCTGAATCAAACCCTTCCTCGCCGCCTTCCTCGCCCAGGTGTACCTTCAAGGGGCGGAGGAGCTCCCTCTCTTCCCGCCGCCAGAGCTGATCAAAAGCGTCTCTGGCAACGTTTTCCCGGCTAATCTCTAAAATCAGGTATTTGGATGAGGCTGTTCTCAAGAGATCCTGCAGTACCATCTTATGATGCGGATTGGTAATGAGGCTTCCCGGGTCCACGATGGCACTCATTCGGGTTTTGATAGAGCTCGACTCCTCAAACATGCGGCTCATTCTCGCAAAATTGATGGACCTGAAGAAAGAAACCAGCGTCTCCGGACTGAATATGTACGGATAGTCGAGAATATGTCGCCTCCATCGCGTCGAATCGAAAGCCAGCCAGTCAACAGGCATTTCGATTGAGTCCAGTCGATCTGATAAGTAGTCGACTCGAAATTGGATGTCTCCCAGAAGCAGTAAATTCCTATTGGAATCTAGAGTCTAATGTCAGCATGGACTTCACCTTTGAGCAAACCACGGGTAGCAGCTATGCACTTACGCATAGTCTCGATGAACGACATGGCCCCGCCAAATGGTCCATCCATCGCAAAGTCAGGCGTCCCATCCCATTCGTTCAAAAGAATCGTGCGCGCCCAGTCTAGTAAGACGGTAGGAACACGTGTTTCGTGCAAAAGACGCTCAGACTGCGTGAAGTCAAGTACTGATGCGGAGCCTGTACTGAGGAAGTCAAGCTGATCTACTAACGGCTGCAAAACGTCAAGCTCGGTACCCGTGACCTGTGGACGAGTCTTGGACCGTGCCATGTCTGCGAGACATCGCCTGGCAGTTATTGCACAGAAGAGACGCCGGGCTAGTCTGACAGCGAGAGCATTCGAGAACGCATCATCATACTCGAGACATCGAGAAGAAGGCTGTCGAGCAGCCGCGCTACCACCAGAAAGCGTCAGGCCGTTAGAACGGGCACGCGACATCTCGTATAAGGTTCTTGAGTCTGATACCGCGGGGGCTGCAGCAACCAAAGCATGCATGCAGATGGACATCAAGCGCCCTGCGTCGAGGTTTGATAGGCTGGCGCCGCGGTTCAAAATCCTATCGCTTTTCGTCCTAATAGCAGGAGTTGGTTGTAAGTCTTGCCCAGGAACAAAAAGTCGTCCCGCAGCTACCCAAAGACTATGAAAGACAAGACTCGACGCAACACGGTTCATGCGGTGGAAGCAATACCACAAAGTCTGGGAGTCATATAGTTTTTGGTCGCAGGTGAAGGAAAGCACTAAAACCTGCGGATCTGCCAACACATTGAACAGTGTTTGCTCATTGAATGCTTTCCAGCGTTTCTTGGACACGGTGGCACAGTATGTCGACCGACGGGTGAGGGTCTTTCGCGCAGTTACTGGCCCCGGGTAGGAGTTGCTGGTGCCCTGCGCCAAACCATGGTAGTCCTCAAAAGTCCCGTCTTCCTCGTACACGTCACAAATGAAGTTTATGAGATCAACATCAAGGCGCGAAAGAGCTTGAGGAAGAGCATCGTTCAGCCAGGAAGCTGGCACATCCAGCTCGGCATCATCAAGATTTTTGCTTTGCCGCGCGTGAGCACCATGCGTGCGATGATGATCTGATATACGAGTCTTTTCCTCATCACATTCTTCTCGATGGCGCTCATTCGCCAAAGAAGGAGGTAGGCCCGGCGTTGGAAGAGGTGCACTAGGCTTCGTTACATTCTCAAAGAAGGCTGGCTTAGCTGGCACTTCCGGAACTCCTCGAGGGGACATCGTTAACCCTGATTTGGAACGCGTTGGCCTCTCGTGCAGAGAATTGTGCATCTGAGGAGATACGATGGCTGACTTGGAGTCATCTTTCCTTCCGATAGGGCTGACTGGTTCGGTTGACAACTTTCTGGTTTTTGCCGATGAGACGTTTCGCAACTTTGAGACCGAGCCACGCCCAGACTTCACTGCTTTAGAAGAAGGGGAGTCATCGCTCAAATCGAGCTCAGGTTTTCGGTCGCTTGTATCTGGTGCATCACTGAGACCGGCCTTGGGAATAGCCAGGCGAGGCGAACCATGAGTCCCTGGGCAGGGCACCGTATTTGCGCTGTTGGATGACTCTTGTGGGAGATCGGTATCGAGCCGTGGTTTCGTTTGGTGTGATTCTTTTAGGTCATTTATCTGGTCCGTCATAGCCGCTACGCCTCGCGGGGTCAGCCATTCGAGCATCTTGAAAGTCACAGTCCCGAAGAGGTTCGCGGCGAAGGACCTGTGGTCTTTGCTCACAGATCCCTCCACAACACGAATGTTGGACCTCCGATCGTCTTGTCCTGGAGTGGAAGGATGTTTTGCTCGAATCTTGGAATCAGGCTGAGGCCGACTGGTCGAATTGATCTCAGGCGAAGGATCTGTTCCATGGAAAGAAGTGGAGCGCTTCCGCTGAACAGGAGACGGCCTGTCCTTTCGCGAACATGGGGATGCCTTCAGGCTAGGTCTCTTGGAGTCGGGGTGTGGTGGCGACGGTGGCCGCGCAGAGAAGATCAGTGTGCCGAGGGCTGCGGAGGGCTCTTTCGTTTTACGGAGGAAAGGACAAAGTCCATACTCAGGATTGTCCTGGCTAGCCAGATACACGGCCAAAGTTCGGGCGCTCGTTGCATTGTACCTTCGAATGGGGGCCCTGCCGGCTAAGCGACGTCGACATGTGAAGCACGTTGGCGTCGCACAATTGGCATTTTCGCAACCAGATCGCAGTTGGATAACGTATCTGTTCGAACGGGTTAGTACTTGATGGATCTTAGATGACTTTCTTCCAGGCAAACCTTTCAACAAGTAGCTGGAAGTCGTGGCGGCGACTGGCTCGATGAATAGCGTAAACGCGCGCAGGGTTCTCGATGTTTTGGACGTATGGTTCCAGTTCGGGGGGAGCGTCGGAAGGTAAGCGAGCGAAAGGTGCTTCTTGCCACAAGCCGGCGAGAAGATCGACATCCATTGACGACTCGAGAGACGGGCCCCGTGGGCGAGAAGGCTTGGGCGTCATGTCATGAGAGTATACTGTCGCGCCTCGATGGGCGACCTGGATCAAGGACGTTGCGTTGCGACCTGGAAAAGCGAAGGGGTAGTCTTCCAAGTAGGTTGTTATTCCATCTGCCGATGTATCGGTGTTGCCGGCGTTGCGAGGCTCACAAGCAAAGTCTAAAGTAGAGGTCGGTTCCTCCAGCGTATATCGATCGTCTTGGAGTCGGGAGATATATCAAACTTGGAACCCGGCTGATGGTTGACGATGTTGATGTGGGAGCAGTTGTTGGTCAGCCTCGCGAAGCACGAGCATTTGGGATTATGCATCATTACCCATGCAAGCTTTATGACGGGAGACCCGCAACCGCTGATGGAAAGGACCGGTAGCGCATGCACTGGCTGCTTCCAATTTGGCACGCGGCGCCTTTCCAATCAAGATAACGGCGGGCTCACTCTTCTTTCTGAGCAGGGTTGGGAGTGAGTCAGCAGTAAAAGCGGGCCAGACATTTCCAGCGGCGGGGACTTTGGAGGGGCAAAGTGAAAAAAGTCAGCAATTATCGTCGTGATAACCTTTCTTGTGTGACGTTATCAACAAAGCCCCGCCAAAGCCCACCAATTTGGCGCTGATTTTCCCACCTACAACTATTTCCGAAAGAGAAGAATCTCGCGCACAAGTTTGACAATACTACCCGATCACTGCCTTCATTTTCTCGTTGCCTCTGTCCATCCCGTTCTCGTCAGTTGCTACTCCCTCGCGCACCATCATCATGGCGAGCGTACAGGCTGGAGCGGCGGCTACATCGGCCTCGCATCCATACACCTGCAACACTTGCCAGGTTGCGTATCGAAACATCGATCTGCAGAAGGGACACATGAAGAGTGATTGGCAGTGAGTCCAAGTGTAGTTATCTGCGTAAACGGTCTTGCTAACCAGCGTTCCAGTCGATACAACCTGAAGCGCCGAGTCGCCTCCTTGCCTCCCATCTCCGCTGATGTTTTTACCGAGAAGGTTCTCCAAGCCAGGGCTGTATCAACCGCCGAAGCCGACAAGGCTTACTTCGAACGTTCTTGCGACATCTGCCAAAAGACATATTACAGCGAGAATGCGTTTCAGAACCACTTGTCGAGCCAGAAGCACAAGGCGAAGGAAGCAACCAGTACCCAGCCCGTGCATGGGCGTGCTGATGACGAGACTACCTCCGTCGTGAGCTCGACCTTCTCTCTTGGAGAACCCATGGCTGCCGATCGAGGCGAGGTTGACTCTGATGCCGAGGAAGAGTTCAACCATGTCGTCGAAGGCCTCCAGAAGGCACGCATTGCTGAGCAGAGGCCGTCCCCTGTCAAGCGGCCCTCCAACCCCCAGCCATCAGTCCAGGATTCTGCAAACGAAGACGCAGACGCAGCACGGGCATCTGACTCAACGACGCCCGTCCCGTCAGTACAGGAGCCTGCCTGGACATTGGAATCCTGTCTCTTTTGCAACTACTCATCCCCTACTATTCCCCTCAACACACATCATATGGAGAGGTTCCACGGCATGTTTATCCCGGAGAAGAAGTATCTCGTCGACCTTGAAGGTCTACTTAAGCAGTTACAAGACAAGCTGCACGAGCATCATCAGTGCCTCTACTGCGACAAAGTCAAGTCTACTGTCTTCGGAGTACAGACTCACATGCGCGACACGGGCCACTGCAAGATCCCTTACACGACCGAGGAGGAGCAAATTGAGATTGGCGAGTTTTATGACTTCCGGAGCACTTACTCAGATCATGGAGACCTGAGCGATGATGAGTCTGTGGTTGATGAAAGCGGAGGTGCAAAGCTTGGAGCGCGACGTTCATCCAAGGTTGTTGGTGACGATGGAGAGGAGATCGAAAATGGTGGAGATGTAGATGGCTGGGAAACAGATAGCTCAGCGTCCTCACTGGACTCGGCCGACCTTACTGCGGTCCCTGCCGAGGGACACATCCACCAATTCGAACGCTTAGACAAGCATCCACATCACTCGCGACACGACACACGACAGCGGCACCAGGCCGATGGGTGGCATTCGCATGCTCACAAGCCCACACGTGCTGTGTTCTATGACGACTATGAACTCCATCTTCCCTCTGGTAAGTCTGTCGGTCACCGGTCCTTGAACCGGTATTTCCGCCAGAACTTGCACAACCATCCGTCAGCCGAAGAACGATCGGAACGTTTGGCCATTGAGGAGAACGAGCGAGGCCGGGAGGGCTCGGCTTCTGATGGCCAACTTGTGCACACAAATGGCAGGGGTCGCGAGATGGTACCGCGTGGAATGGCCGGCATGGCCGGCGTCCCTGATCAGAAGAAGAGAGATGTTCGCAAGGCGGAGGAACGAGGCCGAAACTTGGAGCAATTCAATGCGAAGAGAAAGGATTGGCAGATTGGGAAGAAGCTTAACAACCACAAGAACTACTACTACCGCGAGATGGGTGGTGGCTAGAGTGAACAACGTCACTATCCTATAGAGTATTAATTACTAGATACTAGGGTAAATAAATAATCTTAGGATGACTATTGTCTGGTTATAAGACCCTGATATAGAGACTTTATTATCTCTCGAGGTATATCCTTAAGGCTTAAATACTACCTATTTATTTCTCACTCTATTTCTTTAAGAGCTTAATATAAGAAAATTACTATATAGTTAAATATATAGTGCTACTAGGTTAATAGCCTTTAGTATAGCTTTCTTTTATATATCTCTTTTTTAAAATACTTTTTTAGCTTTTATATTTATAAAAAAGATATTTAAATTTAATAAAAGCTTTTTTTATTTATTTTATTTTTAAAATTTAAATAGAAAGCTTTTTAAAATAATAATATAAGTAAAACTTTAAATTATTAAAAAAGTATAATATAATAAAAGATATAATTTTACTTAATTAATAACTTATAATATAACGTATATGTATAGCGAGTGAGCCAGACAAGCGAGTGAGCCAAAAATCCCTCAACCTACATCATCTTCATTTGATCAATTAATTCTCAACCACCCAGTATGTCAGAGAGTATTGATAACGCTAGAATGCTTCTTGCTCTTCAGGCGATTCAAAATAACCCAAAACTAAGTATCC
>JAJODA010000507.1:0-11502 GCA_021730345.1 Fusarium cicatricum
AGACAGTAGGGGCGAGCAGGTGTTAAATAAAGAAGCGCCCATGTGGTTGGTTTAGCGCCCATGTGGTTAGTTTAGCGCCTATATAGCCTCTTTATATTCTCTTATTAGATAAAGAGAGCTCACTAATAAGGGAAGTAGAGCTTCCCTTATATTCCCTTTATTATATATAATAAATAAGGGCCTTTATAGCTATTTCCTTAATAATAAAATAAGGCACTTTTAATCTCTCTTTTATAGCTCTCTTTAATAAATACCTACTATTGTATTAAAGGAAGATTGAGTGGATTTTTAAGTTCTTTTATAACCCCCTCTTTCGGTTGGTTGCGCAGGGTGCAGATGCGGTATATAACTTCGGTGAAGTTTATCCTGCGCTGCTTGCAGGTAAAGGCTGATAACATCCCTGCCTTCTGCTCTGGTAAACTCCGCTAGGTAATGAAAGTCTTGGTCGGTCCCAGTCGGGGTCTTCGACTTCAGATCGGACCAAATTTCATGGCGGAGCTTTCTGACCTCTCGCTACGTTGACATTTTGTGCCCTTGATCTGGCATGCAGGATGAGTGACGGAAGCTACCTTACCAACAAAGTCCGGCCCCTGGACCCTAGGACGTACCCAATCAATATAAGTCCTGTGCCTTCTGGTAATCAGCAAACGCAATAGAAAGGCTGTTACAGTCAACTTGTATGTTACCATTCGTTCTGTTTAAATCTCATCAAAATACCATATCAGACTGCCACTCTGTCAATTGAGCCCTTCCCTCACACGCGGTACAAGCAGCAACAGGCCTGTCGATGGATGCCTATAGTGTGTGGGATACTCTCCGTCAACATCACCAACGCCCGGCTCAGCGCGTCGCTGATGTGGGAAAATGAGAGTATGCTTTGCGTCCTCTAGCTGAGCCCAATACTTTGGCCAACCCCGAGCGCGAATAGTGAAGCGAGGCTCAACATTCGCAACCTGTTTCCAAGCAAAAGGTCTGTCTGGATTCACTGGGATATCGACCGTCAGCTTGTTAGCCAGCCTACTGCTGAAGACGTATGGATTGGCGATGTTCTCCTGCACTGAGCTCAATGCAAATCGCCATTTGGGATCGCTCGTATCCAGCCATAAGTCTACTGACACAAGATTCTCCGCCTCGTCAAGTGCCTGGCAACACTCTCGCCAACGAGCCATTGTAGCTCGAGAACTGTAATTCATGATTTTCAAGTACTCCCAGCAAACGGGAAGACGAAGGGATAGCTGAAGATGCTCTATGTTCTTGAGCATGGGAGAAAAGCTGTGTGTAGCAAGGCTGTGTAATGTCCCAAGATCATGGATAACAAACACGACATTAGTGTAGATGGATGCGCGACACTCGATGTATCTGATCCATGTTAGCGACTGTCATGCTAGGGATGATAAGAAACCATAGAGAAAGTGGTCTTACAGTTGTCGGCAAGCCAGTAGCATAGCAAGAAATGGGCTCTTTTGTTTGGTCTTACTTGTAGACTCAGACTCAAAGAGCTCTTGGCACTTCCAATGACGGCCCCAGGGAGACAAAAGACGCCGCCACAAAACCGGGTCTTGGATAGGGAGATCGTCAGAGTCGTCGTGTTTGGCACATTCCTCCAGCAGTCCATCAGATTCCGCCTGGTTCATGACACACTTCGCCCGCACGAGACGACCTCTCTGAAGCATGATGTGCTGCCGGCCCGCATCATTCCATACTTGCTGAAAGATGGCGATCCGGACCTCGATCGGTAGCCGCATCAACGCAGAGTAAGATTGTGCTTGAGCTTGGGCATGAGAAGCAATGGCCTCCAAGTCAGGATAGCGGGCAACTGTCTATGGTCAGTAGGGCGAGGATGACTATTACACATAGTTGCTTGCCTAATCCCAGATGAAGTGCCAAATTCGAGCGAACATCCCAAAACCCCATTCTGACTGATGAAAGGCTAGGAGAGTCGGGTAAGTGTCAACTGAAAAGTGTATGAACAAGTGAATTGAACGCTTGGGAGGGGCTGCTAAGGTGGCTATTTATACAAACTTAAGTCAATGTGTTGGGTCTGATGAAACATTCATGCACGATGGATGAAAGCCACATCCCTGTCAAGCTCGCCAATCGGAATGGAGTATTACTTTCTGGTGATGCTATCAACGTATCCTTCCACTTAGTTCACACAGTGTACCTGGTGTCACACCTCCAGCTTAACACACGCCCAGCCGCTTTGCGATTCCTGGAAACAATAATACACAGAGCCATCCGTCTTTTATTTTATTTCAATGCGATAGTAAAAGTACAACACAAGATCACATACACCAAAAGGACCTTGTGTATCCAGCCAGGCCTCTCAATCGATTTGCAGCTGACTCGATCATAACCTTGAAAATGCTTCGTGTGTTAATCATGAGAACCATAAACATGCAAACTACCATACAACAGTCCTTTTATCTCAAGACATGGCCAGGTCCAGCATCTATCTAGAACCACCACTTGGGCTTGAATTCGTACACCAAACAGCCCCCTTGCCAAGTGCCACCCGTACCCCCGTTGAGGCACCTCTTGTAATTGTCGATCATAGTGTCAGTGCACAAGCTCTCACTCGGTTTATCTTCATCCAGCGGGTTCAAGATATCCTGCTCTGTTTGGCCCGTCTCGAGTTCGCACCCATCCTTCCAGTAAATGTTGTACTGATATGGCACGCCCAAGTACATCTGCCCCAACTTGAGGTAGCTATGGGGGTCACCAGCCTTGATCGACCCCCCGATTCGATCTACCATAGAGCAGACCTCTTCGGAAAATTTGGCCTGTTGACTTTCCCAAATGTCGCCGTGGTCGCCGAAGCACGTTTCGTTCTGCCATTCAAGTGCAGTCTTGGGCTCCTCTTCCTCCTCTTCCTCCTCTTCCTCCTCTTCCTCCTCTTCATTGTCCTCGGGCGGATTGATAGCGTATCTAGCGGTACCGCAATCGAGCTTCAACTCGCCGGTCGCGAACATGACATGGGAAGTGTGTTTGCCTGCTGTGATATCAGTGACGGTTCAACTCTTCTGCATGCCAAAGAACCTGAAAACCTACAACTCTTGAAGTTTCCGAATACATCCTCGCAGGTATAGCCTTCGCAGGCGTTCTTCTCATCTGTTTCGAGTTGGAAGTCAAATGTCCAGTCACCATATAGATCCACGTCCACGTCGGATGTCGTCCAGTTCTCGTCAAAGGAATCAACCAGATCTGGCTTGCTCTCGCATAGCCCGTCGACCAGTCTGCCACAAGTCAGGGACGGTTTGAAGTGGGGAAGAAACCGAGCAGACTTACTTTGACCAAATATCAGATTCCACATCAACAACGTTGGCATTATTGTCTTCGCTGGGACCGCACGAAACCTCTTCCTTGACCTCTCTGCTAGGCTCAAAATCTTGGAAAGAACTCTCGAAAGTTTCCCAATATTGTCCCCAGAAAAACTCATCAGCAATCTCGCGACAAGACACCTCGCAAGGGCAGCCTTTCCATTCTTTGGTGCACTTGTTTCCCGCCCCCCCTTCACAGCGATTCCCTGCGCAAGCAAGCTTGACACCTCTAGGGCAATGATCCAGCTGGCCCTTCAATGGATGATTAAAGATTGTGGGGTCTGCTTGGAACTTCCACACATCCTCCAAGTAAGTGACCGCACCGAATAAGAAGCCCAGCGCGCCCAACACGCCAACAGCCCCGGCACTTACACCGCTCATAGCTGCGCCGTCAGCGGTTTCGGCTAGTTGAACGGTCTCAGTAACGGCGCCCTCGCTCCCAAAGGCCATGACCTTTCCCTCTTGAGCCAGCATGTTGGCGTCGTTGCCGGATGCCCATGCGGACTCATCAGCCAAGACTTCAACGGATTGCACCATTGTGGCTCTCTTAGCCAGCTCGACAGCATAATTGGGAGATCTTTGACGGACGCAGTCCATATCAAGCTCCCGTTTCGCAACGTGCTGGCGACGCCTGCGATTCCACTCTCGTTTTACCTTGGCAGCACACCTCGGGACGAGAGAATCGAGTTCGGCCAGCTCATCTTTGATAGCTTTACTAAGTGTAATCTCAAGCTTTTCTTTGTCGTTAAGAGCTACACGAAAGCCCCTAGGTATAGCTATCTCAGTTGCCTTCCCGTCATCACCTGTGGTGGTGAGTATTGCAGCACCAAAGTCGGAAGCGGGACCAATCCACTAGACAGTTTAAGTTTATAAAGAAACCTGAAATTTCTATGCCCTCTGACTTACCTGTGTCGTTGTCTTTCCCTCCGTTACCACCTCTGTGAGGGAATCTATATCAACGCCGATAGGTGCGGCCCTTAAGTGGTGTGAGCTGGGGTTCTTCAGGGTCAGTTTCGAGACACACGACATACAGATCTTCTTATGAAGGAACATCGATTGGATTGATACCAATTTGGCCACTGGCTGTGGGAATTATGGCATTTGCCACAAAGTCATCAGGACCTGATATAGTGGGCATAGCCTCTTGGCCAGAGCACAAGGGGACGGCAGAGAAAAGAAGGACGAGAAGAGAGGATAGAAGCAGGTTATATAAGGCAAGGGTGCTTTAGGGGGGAAATAGTTGCTAAGTCTGACCTAGTTATCTCCTTTTGGGGTGTTCAGAGATGAGCGAGTTTATGTAACTTAGGCAGAGGTGCACTTCCATCCATTCTTAGCGCCTAACTCTGATCATTTCACATTACACGAAATTATCAGTACCTCGAGCTTTACAAAGTTCCGCACTGTGCGGCACGTTCCTAGCTTCGCTCGACATAGATTAATGAACCCGACCAACGTCCTGTTGGCCTCCGTATACGCTCGGACTATGTATCATGCTCGATGCTCTCTCAAAAGCAAGGTGCTTCCACAATAAAAGTATACGCTCGGACATGGTAGGTGCTACTGGTGCAGAAGGAGGAGCGTGTTGGTTATGCCGTTTCAGCGATGCAGGGTAGACTTTTTAAAAACGTTTCATTGTCGAACAAAGAAGATGCAGATTTAATCACAGAACAGGGCTGGAAATACACGTGAAGTCCGACATAGTTTATCTCTAAACCCTGTGACGGGTAATGTATCAGAGCAATTCCCCTGAATGATTCTCCGACTTCTTTTACCACCTATGTGTTGCCATCGATAGTGAATACCGTGAGATTTAGTAAGTCGTGTCAGCATTGTCATCACCAACAACTCCGACCTGCATGATTAGCCTAGAAGCTTAACCAACACGGCTGAATAGGACGGCCGCTTGGTGTATCCACTTCCCCCGGATATATAATATATCGAACAATACTTTTTTCTGGACCAACACTCTTCGAACCTTAAGTTATGTGGTGACAACGGCCGCAGCGTCCAAGTCGTTAATGCTTTTTCTGATAGGAGTCTACACCAATGACACATCTGCCGTGTTGGCTCTTGAATATCCGCGGAACAAATCGGGTAGATGAAACAACTCAAATGTCGATTGACTGGCTAGATGGCCTAATGACCCTTTGTTTCCAGGCAACATGCCTGTTACATAGAAAGCCATGTATATGAGTCCAAGGGGAAATTGATGTTGGTTAACCACCGTTGTCATGTTATTAGGTGGCTTGCATGCACATGTAGCCCTCACTCCTTCGATCTCAAACAAGCCAAGTCTTACCAACGTTGTATGATAATTTCGACAATGGCGCAAAAATGAAGCAAGATTCGACCAACAACGCCTTTTCTACTTCGTCTTGAAACTCGGATCCTCTCTCCGATTCCATAATGATCGCCACTTTCCTGTTCCTGTAATGAGCACCCAGTGCTTCGTCTGAAGCGTCCTAAGAACGCCTCAGCTTGCCGACCAATATTCTCATTTGCCTGAGTAGGGTCAAGGATGAGACAATGGGGCAGAAGAACAAGGGTGGATAAGGCACCGGAGCGCCAACTGACCACCATGCTTCGAGTTGACTTATATAAGGTCCTCCGCAGTTGCAAGAAAGAACTCGAATCCACGATCAGAACCAACCAGAAACAACCAGAGCCTACACTTAGCTTTGTTTAGACAACTGCGGAAGAGAATTGTCGACAAGATGCTGAAGAGTTATTTTTTGATCTTCGCCCTTCTGCAGGTGGCACTCGGGGACCCTCGTTACTGGGTCGACCCAAAAGGCTGCGGTAAGTTAGTCAATTGTGGTTGATGTATGCAATAAGAGAGTGGTCCCTAACAGAATGTGTCAGGTGACGAAGCGGTTGAACTAATAAAGGAATGGATGGCCGACGCCATAGCTCAGGCCGATTTGGTCGCTAACGAACTGGGTGGTGCTAGACCTGAAGAACGCATCATGAGGGTTTTCAGACTGCTGTTCGGTCGTGATGACGACGCCTGGAGGAATTATGTACACGGTAAGTACAGCCTAAGCAGAACTCTTCAGACACCCGGTGAACTAATTGTGATGAGGATTTAACTATAAGATAAGCCAGTATGAGCTCTTGGAGATGACAGAAGAGGAATGGGCACATGCGAGGACCATGAATGACTTGGTAAGAGTCCAATCTCACTATTTCAAGTAGAGTTACTCTTCAACTTACTTACATTCCTTGCTACCCTCACAGGAAATTCACTGCAACTCAGATCACATCAAAGAATGGCCAGAGAGCAAGGAAGACAACATACATTACTGGGACGAGGTGCAGGAAATGCCAGTCACCGACAAAAGCATGTCGAACTTTCGTAAGCTTCGGAGTACTTTCACCACCATCATCGCAGTCACATCAATGGCTCGGCCGCAGGGGAAGAACCAGGCTTGGAAGCCTGCTTCACCAGAGGTTATGACGTGGCATCCAAGAAGGATTCGGGACTACATTGAGAAAAGGCCTCGGTTGGACAATGACCGCATTGAGAAAGCCGCGAATCCCAAGGTGTTTGACTGGCTCCAGACTAAGTTCCCAAAGTTTCTCCTACCGAACCTACTGCGGTGGACTCAAATCGATCTGCTGGATACGCCGGTGCATAACATATTTCACGAGGTACGCAGTTGAACTCCTACAAACAACTAAGTGAATACAGTATCACCTTGGATTTCAAGCGCTAACGAGTACCTGTTTTCGCAGCTTACGCATACGTTGGCTGCCGGACTGGCCGATGACATGGAAGAAAAGAAAAGTTACGGTTGGCTAAATTGCGTGAGAATGCAGGAATATACCAACGCTAGTAGGTTTCATAACGCATAACACAGAGGCAAAGCATGTTCATGGGCTGATGCTAACGCTCGCACAGATAGTCTGGCATTCTTTGCCCTGGTAATTGATTTGATTAGGAACTATGGCTACGATGTGGAGGATGATGGCACTTTGGTAAGGATTTGAGTAATTGGTGGAAATATTTTCAGTCGGCTTTGCTTTCAACACGAGCTAAGCATCTCTGTCGACATAGCTATCATCTGCTTGATTGATAATAAGAAGGAGAGAAACACCAATATGCTCAGTGTCTTTGCTGTGTGCGCCCCGTTTCAGTTCAGGCTGAGCTCTGGCCGTCAGATAACACTAATCCCTCCGGCGCCAGTTGATGGATATCATGGCGTTGCTGGACTCTGTTGTCTTTTCAAGACGCGAGTTGTTCGTACGCGTGTAGCCCCTATCATACTCTCGACCACTGTGTCCGCCATCTCTTTGACGATCCAACAGCTTCGGCGGGATAGAGATTGACTGAGACACCTTGAGGCGGCCGCCCGTCGGAAGGGACATGCCGTTCAATGCTTTCATCGCTGCTTGCGCCTCTTCCTTGGTCTCGAAGTCTACGAAACAGTAGTGATGGTTACCGTGCTGCTGCCTCGTACTCTCGTGCGGTGTGATTCTCTTCCCAATTGCGGTCCTAACTCGTACATATCGATCAGCCCAAATACTCTCACTCAACGTTACAATAGCATAACGTACGGTTTGAAATCAGTAAAGATCTCGTTCATGTCATGCTGGTGTTGCTCTTGGTTGATCATCTTGACCAGCCCACCAACATAGAGCCTCCGACCTTCTTGCTTCTCTGTCAGGTCTTCAAAGTGGTCCAGCGCCCAGTAGGGACCCTGTTCCTCGCCTTTGCTGTTGAGCTGACCGATAGGAACACCGCCGCTGCCTGATTTGGCACTCCAGTCGCCCCATCGTCGGGAGGTGTTTGACTCAGACCCTTGGTCGCGGTTCCAGCGGCGATCACGAGGCTTCTTGGGCTCGCATGGGCCGATCTTGAGACTCCGACCGCGAATGGTTGCGCTCAAGGATGCAAGCGCATGATCGGCAGTCGCGCGGTCAGGGAAGTCGACAAAGCAGTAGCCAGGGTTTCGGGCGCTGACAGGATCGATCGAGATGTGAATCTTGTCCACATTGTCGAAACCATTGGCGGCGAGCACTTCCTCAACATCGTAGGGCTTGACCTCGTAAGGAAGATTACCTGGACTTTATAGTCAGCCTTGCCCAAGGCCAAAGCCATAGAATCTGAGTTAGTCGTGCCTAGGTAAATGCGTCTGCCTTCGGCTATGGCATCTTGTTGAATTTCTGACGCTTGTTCCATGGTTACGCTGCCTTTTGAGATATGTCGCACAGCGTAATAAACCGCCCGTAGTAATGAGATTTGAAGCTCGGTATTTACCAGAGCAACGCTCAGCGGTTTAGAAGAGTTTATAACTGACCAAAAGGGGTGGTCTTCACAATGTCCTTGAGGTGTAATTGAAGGAAAATAATGTACTGTGAAACTAACTTTGGTGGAGGAGTTGTGGCCAGGGCTAAAGAATGCGCCTAACAGAATTGTTTGCTAAAACGCTGGCTAAAACTACCACATATTGAATTATCGAGACAGTAATCACCATCTCTTTTAAAACAATTGAGATAGAATAGGCTGGCCTTGTGTATTAGGACATGACGTTATATCCCTCGTGCGTTTTGTTTCTTTAAATATGTTTTTCTCACGTGTAATCCATCTCAAGAAAGACCTGGCAAAAGACCGTTTGGAACAACCCAAAAGACAAGCTCCTAGGAACTTTATGATTCTTTATAGTTGGCCCTGTCATAGTTCAACTACAAATTAGTAGTGAGATGGAGGGCGTCGCTTTCAAATGCCTGAGGCTGCTTAGCACACCGGCAGGGGACTCTCTATAAAGAGCGAGAACTGACAGAGTTACGCGCCGCGCCTAAGCGCAATGAGTTGCTTTTCATACAGTCAGGTATTGCTCGACTTCAGAGTGCATATTTAAGATGCTTCAGTCTGCGTAGGCCTATTTGAGAATTTCTAACGGATTCTGTTTCTATATTGCCGGGTCCTTCCGGCTTCTTACTCATCTTGTGTTCTCAAGCCGGGGCCATCCATCGCACAAAGAAAGTCGAGACACGCCATCTAGCTCGCTCTTCCACTCTGTCTATTGATCTCATGCTAAGATAATGTTAAAGGCTGATAAGCTCACGATATAAAACCAATGTACTCACTTGATTGGGTTCTTATGGAGAATAGCCAGATTGGGGGCTGTACGAAAGCACGGAAGGTCAACGGATGATCATCAGTGACAAAACCCACTTCAATTTCGCTGGGCTAATAACTCAGAGTCCTCGATAATTCAGGCAAATTGACGGAACTCAGAAATTGAAAAATATTGTGTACGCGGTCGAATATAGAGCTTGGGAGGTTTGTGGTTGAAAATGAGAAGTCAGTGATTGTAGGACATGTGCTGCTTTATTTATACTTGAAAAGGATGGAGATCTTGAGGAAGAAAATCCTTTAAACCCAAGATTGATGGGCATGCGCAATCCAGGTCGGTTACCAGAAATCTCGGTAGGTAACTCTTTGGACAGGAAAGGTTAACTTTCTTCAGAGAGGGGGAATTGTGGTGTTCTAAAAACCCAAAGGCCATCTGGGAAAGTACTCAATTGATATAAGTGGCTAAGTCGCGAGTTGAAAAAACCATCACTCTAGACCTATCGGGCTGGTTTTGGTGGTGATTGGCATGACCCGCTGTGGGAACTTGCGAAGATGTCGGTGAACTTCACGGATTTACTTTGGGACTGAGGCGAGAAAGCTAAAACCTCAAACTTGCTTATCACTATCTTACAGTACCCAAACTCCTCAGGCTTCTGATCGTCCTGAAAGTGGCTGGCGAGGAAGCCTAGCCCCGAGTTTCAGCCAAGCCTAATGACTTCTTGCATTCCTATCGCCGTCTACCCAGGTAATCTTGGCCATTACCTATCGCGTTGCATTAGGGTTTGCACTCCCATGCATTGTCGGAACAACTGTCTCACGCGACCTGGATAAGCCTATCAGGAATTGTCTTTGGCGGCGCGGGGCCGGCAGTCTGTAGGTTGTAGCTATCGTGGCCATAATGACTGGCATACAAACCTGTCACTTAAGCCGATTTTCTAGGGAATTCAGAGACAGCAGGCTGAGACCAACGGTACTATTTAAGCATATTTAAACGTCGTTTTACTAGTCCAGTCACCTCTACGTCTGGCTTGAATAGAAGGTTGTACTGCAGAGATAACACTCCTGCAACACAGCCTCCTCCACATGCGCACAGCCACTCCTTCACGTCTCAGATATAGACATGGCCCCCAATGAGGCCTCGCTTGGCATCTTGGCGTGTGGTTAGAAACGGGCACCATTGCGAGAAGCATCGAGCGGCTATTTATAAAACCCTATTTCAAGAGGATGAAGGAGGCTTTAGGCAATCACCGGGTAGGATGATTGAGCCTCGACTCTCGACGGTTCCATTTACATATAGCAGAACGGTGTCAGACCCTTGCGACTATGCTGCCTTACTCGCGCAACTTGCATCTCGATTCTGAACCTCCAACTCATAAGATACGGTTGAAACATAGCCTTCGACCTTTCAACGATCACCATCCTCGACCCTACAGCACAATCATGCGTCTCCTCAAAGCATCCAGTCTCAATTCCCCCTTCGGACTAGAAATAATAGATGTCAATCCAAATGCCATTCCTCCGTACGCCATCTTATCCCATACTTGGACAGATCAGGAAGTCCTGTATACCGACGTCATCGCCAACACGGCCAAGCAAAAAAGTGCCTACGACAAGCTTGAGTACACATGTCGGCAGGCACTCGCTGATGGATACAAGTACTGCTGGGCGGACACTTGCTGCATCGACAAACGCAGCAGCGCCGAGTTATCAGAAGCAATCAACTCCATGTACGAGTGGTACAAGCGGGCGGGAATATGCTACGGTTATCTGCCAGATTGTCCAGGAGACGCTGACGCGACGGACCAAGAATCTACCTTCTTCAAAAGCCGGTGGTTCACACGAGGCTGGACACTTCAAGAGCTCCTCGCACCTTCGGATCTGGTTTTCTTTGGGAAGGGCTGGGTCAAGATCGGCGAGAAAAGTACCCTCAGCAAGTCTTTGGCAAAGTTCACTAGCATAGACGAAGAGTTTTTAACAGGCGCGAGTCCTCTCGCGTCCGCGAGCGTGGCAAAACGGATATCATAGGCATCGATATATAATGCATATACCTCTTAAAGGCAAGGTGCTTCTATAATAATAAAGAATATAACGTACTTGTATAGC
>JAJODA010000510.1:0-34015 GCA_021730345.1 Fusarium cicatricum
CCGCTCCCTCCGCACCCGCTCCCTCCGCACCCGCTCCCTCCGCTCCCGCTTATGATGCTCCTCAAGTGTATGTTCCCCCTTCTTCTGTTAACGATGCCCCTAACTCATCAACTTCTAGCCCCGGAGGTGTCTTCATCACAGTTTCCCAGCCCGCCAAGGGAACAGAGGCTCCTGCTGCTCCCGCTCCCTCCAACGAGGCCGGCGCCGGCTCTAGCACTATGCTCACTGTCACCAAGCCTGCTCCTGGCACCGGTGGTAAGCCTGCGCCCACAAGCGTTGCCAGCCCCGACCCCGTTCCCACGACTCCCACTGCGCCAACCACGCCCACTACCCCTGGCTCCGGCTCTGGTAACGGTGGCTCTGACTCGGGCTCGGGCTCTGGTGAGGGCAACGCCGCTGGATCTGCTTGCGACAAGGAGGGCGAGTGGAAGTGCATTGGTGGAACAAAGTACCAGCGCTGTGCCTCGGGCAAGTGGACTGTTGTTCAGTCCATGGCTGCCGGCACTACCTGCTCTGGTGAGAAGGCCATGGCTTTTGCTTGGGGCTTTGGCCGCAAGCTTGCTCTTCGCACTCGCCGAGTCTAAGACTTGTTGGACTACGAACAGGAATGGGTACGAAAAACGGAAGCAGCTGACTCTTTTGATGTCATAGCCTTTCAGGCTGGAACGGTACATATCATGCATTTTGTAACGACGGAACACGGAAGAAATGAGGAGTTTTAGGCATTTTGTGTACATGGCATGGACACGGAAGGAGGTATACAAGACCCGGAATTGAACTTATGGATAACTCAAAACACTTGTCTCGATGCGGTTGTGATTGTGATTGATGTTGATTGTGACTGTAGAGGTGTCGCAAGCTTTGTTGCATTGCAAGGGGTCATATGCAGATGCATCCATGGATGTCTTTAGAGTATGTGTTGAGTTGAGTATAGGGCACGTGACTTGTTGCTTTGTTCAACTGCTCTTCATGAAGAGCTTTCTTCAACGGCAAAGCACATGCAAAGAGGCAGCCCGCGACGCGTAAAGAACAGAAGATGTAGGGGGGCCTGTGATGGTTTCCTGTGATGGTTCCAATCCCTGTGGCTCATTCCTGACGACAACCTAAGCGGCCACGGAGCGTGCACAGTGCGCATTGCTACACGAGCCAGAGCTGGTGATTGGATAGGAATGTGTTGATCCAACAAAAATGATAAAGAGTGGCGGGATATCACAGTACAAACACGGTACACGTAGCACAAAGACCCCCATCGATTGTCTCGAACCCCCCCCTGGGAGACGCGGGGCTGTGTCGGTCAGAGTCAAGTCAGAGAGTCAGGGTCCAAGATGACATGGAGGCCCAGCTGGTCGAATAGTCAAGGTAGTCAGTCCCATTGCTTGCCCGGAGCAAACGACGCGAAACATAAAGGAGAGAGGAGCATGCCTCGCGTCGACCAGCCGCAGCCAAAGGAAACCAAGCGGCAGACTTCCCCAAAAGCGTCCTAGTTGTACCTAAGGTAGGTACTGTGCCTTAGTAGAGGTCGCTGTAAAGTCCACTGGAGCATTGACCGCCGCCCGCAACAAGCAACCCAAAAGTGGGTTGGACGGGCGGGCTGGGCCTCGCCATCTTCGGGCGCCCCTCCCCCTCCAGCCTTATAACCTCCACCACCCAAGGCAACGCCATCCAAAACCTCTTTTGCATTTCGTTTTCCTTTTTGCCTACTCTCGATGACTGTCGTGGTTCTCCCTCAGTGACGGTCTTTCCGTCTATCAACGACAATTCCTTTACCCCTCTTTACTCGCGACGCGACAATCCCTCCCCTCTACTACATCTCTTCCCCGTCCTCGCTCGATACCTCGCCTCGACCGCTAAACCTCCATCATGGCAGGCCCTGCCTCTCCTCAGGCTGACGGTCCCACGTTTGCTCCGCCTCCGCTGCCCGCGGGTTGGATTGCGCAGTGGGACGGCACGAGCAAGAAGTACTACTACGTCCAGCTCTCGACCGGCGTCTCGCAGTGGGAGACTCCTACAGAGCCTGCCAAGACGGGCAACACTCCCGCACCCCGCGTCGAACATCCCTATGGCGGGCCCAAGCAGCAGTCTGAGCTCATCACTCACCCAGATGGGTCGCAGACGGTGCGCCATGCCGATGGTACTTTGGAGCCCATCATGCCGGATGGATCACGCGGTGTTGATGGTCCTTCTGGTGAACGGGGCATTGGGGTATGTCATGTCGTAAAGCTCACATACTCATCGCACATTGCTAACAAACTTTCTTCTAGAGTATGGCTATGAACGCCCTCCTCGGCGGTAAGAACTCGGGTCACGGCGGCGGCAGTGGCGGTGGTCATGGCACCGGCCATGGCTCCAGCCCATTGGGCAATCTGGGCGGTCTTGCGAGTCAATTCTTGGGCGGCAGTCATGGCGGAAGCCACGGCAGCGGCGGTGGCAGCGGGCAAGGCAAAAACTCGGCTGGCAAACTCGTAGGACAGCTGGCATCGAGCTTTATGAACTCAGCCAGCCATGAGAAGCCACCCGCTCCGCAGAGCTACCACGGTGGTGGCTCCAACTCCAACTCGCAACAGCATCATCAGCAGCAGGGTGGCCAGGGTGGCCTGGCTGGTGCAGTTATGGGAGGCGTTGCACATATGTTTGGCGGTAAGCCTAGTAGTAGCGTAAGTTCGATGGCACCTAGGCCTCTCAAATCAGGAGACTAACCGTCACAGCAGGGGCAGAACTTTGGTTACCACGGCTCAGGACAGCAGCAACAGACCGGCTCTTACTCCGGCGAAGCTCCCACCTATTCTGGCGGAACACCCAGCTATAAGCCTTCGAGCTCTACGGGACCAGCTCCTTCAGCGCCCCCCACGACCGGTGCGCAGCCTTACGGTTCGCCTTCCCCGAACCACCAGCAGCAGCACGGCTCGAACCCTCAATACGGTTCTCACCAGCAGCAGCCAGGTGCGAATGCCTCGTATGGTGCTCAACACCAGCAAGCCGATCCCCATCAGCCCTATGGCTCGCATCAGCAGCAACCTGGCCAAAACCCCCCTTACGGCTCTAACCACCAGCAGCCAGGGGGAAACCAGCAATACGGGTCTGGCCAGCAGCAGGGCTCACACCAACAGTATGGTGCCAACTCCTCATATGGCTCAAGCCCCCATCATGGCGCACAGAACAACTCGTTCCCTCCGCCGCCGCCAGGTGGCCCGCCTCAACAACATGGCCAACATGGACAGCAGGGACAGCAAGGTCAATACTTCCCCCCTCCTCCTTCTGCGCACGCACCTCAGCACCAGCAGTATGGCCAAGCCTATCCAAACGGCTCGCAGGCCTCGGCCAGTGGCCAATATGGTGGCCCGCCTGACCAACATGCGCAGCAACAGCAAGGCTACAGTGCACCCCCAGCTGCTGGCCACCAGCAGTACCCGCCTCCCCCTCCTGGCGGTCATCCGGGAGGATATAACCCCTCATACAGTGGAGGTCAAGGAAACCAGCCTTCATACGGCGGCCAGCCACATTTCGATGGTGGTGCTCCTCCTGTCCCTCATGGGTCCCACCCTCAGCAATACGGAAATCCTTCTTACTGAGCAGCCATTACTTGAAGGTTCTGAAAGTTCTTTTTATTTACTGCCTTTCAATGCTGGGCTCCCCAAATACGACCAAGAATACATCGGCAAGAGATCGCGAGATATGCCGGTTCCCAACATTCAGAATTTTTTTTTTAGTACGCGGCTGATGATGGCTGGACGATCGTTATGGAGGTGCAAGTCATCAAAGACGCATGGGAAAGGATATAGACGACCTGGCCCAGCGAAGGGCTGGTGAGAACGAGCGCGATGTCCGAGCAGTGTTACGAGCAATATGATGATCAACGTAGATAGTAGAATGCATTCGCCGAGTCCGATTTCATTTCTTGGGATTTCGGTTACAGGGGCGGAGTATACGAACACCCCTTATTAGTTCTTCTTCTTGTCTACGGTCTCGGCGGTGATGGCAATCGATTGAAGCTTGGAAGCGATGGCTCTGGCCACGAACCAAGCAACTACTCCAACAAGCACGAGGTAACCGGCGGTTGGCACAAGCGAGCGAGGGACGAGGTTGAACAGATAAGGGTCGAGAATGAGATCCACGAGTACCGGAGGAGGCTCCTTCATGAGAGCGGCATCATCGGTAAAGTAGTCGGCCGAAGCCTTGACTTGTAGCAACAGGACAGACGCATGCCGCTCTGCCTTGTCTTTGGGAGGCTCATGCAGTTGGTCAGGCTCAGACTGGCGAGAGTAGGCATAGGCTGCGAGCGACTGCATCAACTCTGGGGAGTCCCAGACAGCATCCAGCTCATAGACGTCCAAGTCGAAGCCCGTAGGTTGCTACACACGGATAAATCAGCTCCTACTGTCAAAGTGGTGATGAGCAGCGACTCAACTTACAATGGCAGCCCAGCAAACCCGAAACTCGTACCGTTGGCCAGGATTCAAGCTGTCCAGCAGCAGCCATGTGGCGGCACTCGAGGCGTAATCCTTTGGCTCAGACGGAATTGTACGGCTGAGGTTTGTCCTGAGTGAAGAGTTGTCTGGGGTAAGAGTCTGTAGCTTCAGATCGGCGAACGAGGGCTTCGACAGGGGAATAGGGACAGGGGCGGGAGCTGTGAAGATGGCTTTCTCGACATTGGCAGCTGCTGGGGCCAGGAGGAGCCCTAGAATGGGCAGAAAAGTCTTGAATGCCGATATGAGCATGGTTGTGAGGGCCCCGAGGAGTCGAATGCGTGATGTTGATAGGCCTGTGAAGTGTGTAGCTGTGAGATGAGGATGAGGCGTGTTGTCCCGGAGCGTCACGTGTATCCATGTCTGCCCCGCTACCTCTGTTTCAACTTCAAGCAACTGCACGCTACATATTCTAATGAACCCAATCTGTATGTCATATACTTTAAATTCGGTGTGATTGCATTTTAGTTTAGAAAGGAGCCTTTCGGTTTGGCTTACTATTCGCTGTTACACCAGCATTTATTGTCTGCAGATCGTATCGTAGCTGAGAAACCGTCGATTCAGAGAGCTCAAGGTTGGGTATCGTATACGCAAATGATATTGTTGCAACCACGGGCTCAAAGCCCGAGAGGTGTATTTGAATTGAGAACTAGGCTGTATTCTGTAAGAATCGTCTGTATTGTACATGTGCAAACCTGGGTCATGAGTACGGTATGTCGTTGCCAGGGGTTGGGGAAGAGGCATCATGTTTTCAAAGCCGTTCTATATCTAACTCAAGTTTATGAAAACCAAGCATGCCCAAGATAAATTGTGCTTCCTTTCGATGTTTGACACAAGGTGTTGATGCTGAGCTGCCATGATCTCGCGAGTGTCTACCTATCCGAGGATGAGGCTCACGCCAGGGTCTCAACGGAAGGAGCCTGGACCGACCTTGAAGCTCGGGCCTCCCGAGATTTGACAGGTCACAGGCCAACTCACCGACTTGGGCTTGGCCACGGCTGAGGCGATAGAGTGTAGAATATAGTCGAGGGCTTTATTACAACAGAATCACAGCGTAGTACGAGATGGAATACTTACAGTATGGCCACCCGAGGCGCGTGAGTACCTAGAAGGGTGAATGCCCGCCTGGCAACAGGTACGTACATGCAAGATCAGGGATGCAAATAAATCGACATGGGTTGGACAGGCGGGCGAGATGGCGGCCAGGGGGAGTTTACTAATGGTCGATTAATATGAACGAGGGAGAGAAAAAAGGGTCCAGAGAGACGAAACAGAGGGAAAACAGCAGCTGATTTGCTAGCTCTCGACTGGTCTCAATTTCACATTGACGATGGCTACTAGGTATCGAGTTGTCTAGGGACACCACAAAACAAGGTCAAAATCAAAATGGCAGACCGGTTCGAAACAAGAGTCGTGCGATACAAGTAAAGATGGACCCATGGATCGTCGTTCGAGGGAAACACCATCTCGGGTGTTCGCTCGCTAGCTTCACTCGGCGGTGGCCCCGCCGATAAACAGGCAGTAATTTGCCGTCCAACTCCCTCTCTAGCTGGAGCGGTGAAGCCACGGGAGCAGGAGCCACAGGGGCCCAGCCCGCTGTAGAGCAGAGGCACTGGAGCGCCAGGGGCCAGCTCAGAGCAGCCCGTGGAACGCCAGCAGGGCGCTGCAGGGCGCGCTTGCCCCCTTCCAGACGCGCCCCGCCTCGAAATCAACAAATCCAATCCAATCCCAGGGCAGCAAAGCCTCTCCCCTGTCTGCCAAATTTCCCCCACCTATTTTCTTCTCCTCCCCGTCCTCCGCCATCACCAAACTGAACGCCTTCGCTCTCATCCTTTGCCGAGTCTCCATTTCGTAAAAGCCTTGTCTGGCCTGTCTTCTGCCCTCTTTTTTGTCCTGGTCCCCCTTCTTCCCTTTTGCATCGACATCCTCCATCCCCATACTTTAACCACTTCCATCTGCCACCATGCGTGAGGTCATTAGCATCAACGGTAAGCTACACACGCAACAATACACGCTCACCTACTATTCACCTCATCCCCCTTTTCGCCCTGATGCCATGCTAACTCAACGACTCTAGTCGGCCAGGCCGGTTGCCAGATCGCCAACTCCTGCTGGGAGGTGAGTTTTTGAAGCATCTCGTGCTTAATGCTGCTTCATACTGACTTGTTATTGTCTAGCTCTACTGCCTCGAGCACGGTATCCAGGTACATAATGACCCCTCGATTTTGTTGATAAACATCACGTCGACTTCATACTTACCATTTTCTAGCCCGATGGCTACCTCACCGAGGAGCGCAAGGCTCAGGACCCTGACCAGGGCTTCAGCACCTTTTTCTCCGAGACTGGTATGATTTTGGCCTCGCTTCCTCTGCCATCGAGCCCCTCCCTCTAATACCCCTTTTCTAGGCCAGGGCAAGTATGTCCCCCGTACCATCTACTGCGATCTCGAGCCCAATGTCGTCGATGAGGTCCGCACCGGCGCCTACCGAAACCTGTTCCACCCCGAGATGATGATCACTGGCAAGGAGGATGCTTCCAACAACTACGCCCGTGGTCACTACACCGTCGGAAAGGAGCTCATCGATGGCGTCCTCGACAAGATCCGCCGCGTTGCCGACAACTGTGTTGGTCTCCAGGGCTTCCTCGTCTTCCACTCCTTCGGTGGTGGTACCGGTTCCGGTTTCGGTGCCCTCCTTATGGAGCGCCTGTCTGTCGACTATGGCAAGAAGAGCAAGCTCGAGTTCTGCGTTTATCCCGCTCCTCAGACCGCCACCTCCGTCGTTGAGCCCTACAACTCCATCCTCACCACCCACACCACCCTCGAGCACTCCGACTGCTCCTTCATGGTCGACAACGAGGCCATCTACGATATCTGCCGCCGAAACCTTGGTCTCGAGCGTCCCAACTACGAGAACCTGAACCGCCTCATTGCTCAGGGTAGGATCTGATTACTGAATCTCAATTAGGGACTCTCCAGCTAACTGTCTGTAGTCGTCTCCTCCATCACCGCCTCGCTCCGATTCGACGGCTCCCTCAACGTCGACCTGAACGAGTTCCAGACTAACCTGGTCCCCTACCCCCGAATCCACTTCCCTCTGGTCGCCTACTCCCCCGTTATCTCGGCTGCTAAGGCTGCCCATGAGGCCAACTCTGTCCAGGAGATGACCATGTCTTGCTTCGAGCCCAACAACCAGATGGTCAAGTGTGACCCCCGTCACGGCAAGTACATGGCCACCTGCCTGCTGTACCGCGGTGATGTCGTTCCTAAGGACGCCCACGGTGCTGTTGCCACCCTTAAGACCAAGCGAACCATCCAGTTTGTCGACTGGTGCCCCACTGGCTTCAAGCTTGGTATCTGCTACCAGGCCCCCGAGAACGTGCCCAACGGTGATCTGGCCAAGGTCAGCCGCGCTGTGTAAGTCATTCCGAGTTCGTCGAAAGCCAGAATTATGTCTAATGAATAACAGTTGCATGCTGTCCAACACCACCGCCATTGCCGAGGCCTGGTCTTCCCTGTCGCTCAAGTTCGATCTCATGCACTCCAAGCGTGCCTTTGTCCACTGGTACGTTGGTGAGGGTATGGAGGAGGGTGAGTTCTCCGAGGCTCGTGAGGATCTTGCTGCTCTGGAGCGCGATTACGAGGAGGTCGCCACCGACTCGCTGGGTGAGGAGGATCTTGAGGCCGAGTACTAGGCGGTCACGTATGCGAAGACTGGAATGTTATTGTACAGCCAGTTTTAGTCTGTCACCGATAGAGAAGGTGTATTTTCTATTTTTCAACGGTCAGAAGCCAAAACGAGTTTTAATGTCAAAAAAGACCAATTCTGTAGATGGCATTCTTGCGACTATGCAGGATGCTCGTCTCTTAATCTTCACATCCAGAACCAATACTGCAAGACAATTGTAATGATATAGTAGTTGGACTATCCCAAGTGCCGTCAAAGTTGAGTTTGAAGATTGCGGGGAACTAGGGTGCGAGAGGAGTAGCATAGACTGTACCTTGGCTTAGAGCTATCGGCGTGGTAGTGTAGTACCGAGAGAAGCTCGGCCCAAGCTGATGCCGATGATACGCGGATCGACATTGGCCTCGTCCAATCCATTTCCATTCCCCTCCTACTCTCCTTCAATTGAATCCGACCCAGTCCGTCAAACATAGGTCGACGACTACATACATTATGAGTCTTTTGCGATCCAGCATCGGCAGGGCGTGTCGGCGCTCGCAGCAGCTCCGGTTGCATAGGGGCTTTGCGACAGCGAGCAACGGCGCGTCATACGACAATCGAGTCAAGCTTGTCGAGGTCGGACCTCGCGATGGTCTACAGAACGAGAAAAAGACGATTCCGCTAGCGACAAAGATTGAGCTGATTGAGCGGTTGGCCGGGACAGGACTCTCAACGATCGAGGCTGGGTCCTTTGTTGCCCCGAAATGGGTTCCTCAGGTATGTTTCGATGTACGGTATGACGTTGCTTTCATCTGCTAACTGATGCTGTACCAGATGGCCAACTCCAGCGAGATTCTCGAGCATCTCCTCCAGCAAAAGATTTCGTCCCCGGTTCCGCTCTCATATTCCTTTCTTGCCCCCAATACCAAGGGCATGCAGAACGCTGCCAAGATCCTAAGCCAGAACCTCGGCAAGTTTGCGACACAACAGGAGCCCGCAACGGGATCCACGAAGCCGTCGGTTGAAATGGCTGTATTTGCGGCAGCAACTGAAAGTTTCTCCCAGAAGAACCTAAACTGTGATATCCAGACCTCGCTGGCTCGCTTTAGGGAGGTGATCCAGGAGTCCAAGGCTATGGGTCTTCGCGTGCGAGCCTATATCTCTGTTGTGCTTGGGTGTCCCTTTGAGGGGTTCGACGTTGACCCTCACAAGGTGGCCGAGATTGCTACGGACCTTCTCGAGTCGGGAGCGGACGAGATCTCACTTGGCGATACTACGGGCATGGGCACGGCGCCTCGAACCGCTGCGCTGCTCAAGTGCATGGCGGCCGCGGGCATCCGAACCGAGGACATTGCGATGCACTTCCACGACACGTACGGCCAGGCTCTGGTAAACACGGCTGTGTCGCTGGAGCACGGCATCCGGACGTTTGATAGCAGCGTCGGTGGGCTTGGCGGGTGTCCCTATAGCCCTGGAGCCACAGGTAACGTCGCGACCGAGAACATGATTTACTTCATGGAGACGTTGGGCATGGATACGGGTATCAACTTGGATACCATGTCGGATATTGGGGCTTGGATCACGAACGAGTTGGGCAAGGCCAACGAGAGCACAGTGGGTAAGGCGGTGCTTGGAGCTCGAACTAGAGTTGCGGCCGAGGCAGCTGAAGCAGCTCGAGCGGCTTAGGATTACCAGAGGAAAAGCACGTGGGATCAAGTGAAACAAACCACCAAAAAACACTGTAAAACTCGGAAATCAATATTCATCAAGCCAACCTGAAGCGTCCTGTTGAAGCTCCCATGATCAACTACGTAGTATGTCATGTGATGTCACTGTCGAGGCCGCAGTAAGTTTATCGGCCGTGCGTCTTTGGGCTGGCGCAGGGTCCCCACTTTGGTGAAGCAAGCTTAACCTCCTCCAACCTCATCCCAGCTTGAGGCGTCCTCCCCCAACTTCATCTCCAAGCTTCCGGATCGATTCCTCCCGCCTCGTCCTCTTATCCCGACTTCTCTCCCGCCCGCTACTCGATCCATCGCCCATCATGACGGACTCCCGCGAGTCGTCGTCGTACTCGGTCATTCCCAGGATCCGCTACAACACCGTTAGCGGCGTCAACGGCCCCCTCGTCATCCTCGAGAATGTACGTCGTCGTGCTAGAGCACCCTCAGCTTGTTGCGTGCGAGCTGACAACAACAGGTCAAATACCCGAAATACAACGAGATCGTCACCATCACCCTGCCCGACGGCACTGAGCGATCGGGTCAGGTTCTGGAAGCTCGAGGTTAGTGCCGATGCGAGGCGGTCCCATAGAAGTAATGACGCGGAACATGCTGACATAGATGGAAAGGTGACCGAGCCGTCGTCCAGGTAATTACTCGAGACGTCTAGTATACGACGCGACGATTGACGACTGTGTTAGGTCTTTGAAGGCACTACCGGTATCGATGTCAAGAAGGTAGGCGGCCATACGAGCTATTATGACAGGACCCTGGGCTAAGACGGCAATAGACCAAAGTCCAGTTTACTGGCCAGAGCTTGAAGCTCGGTGTCTCCGAGGACATGCTTGGCCGTATCTTTGATGGATCTGGTCGAGCTATCGATAAGGGTCCCAAGGTGTTGGCCGAGGACTACCTCGACATCAACGGTTCTCCCATCAACCCCTACTCTCGTGTAAGGCTACCTGCAGATGATCGCACGAGATGCTTTGGCTGACAGCTCCAGGAATACCCCGAGGAGATGATCTCGACCGGTATCTCTGCCATCGACACCATGAACTCGATCGCCCGAGGGCAAAAGATCCCCATCTTCTCCGCCTCCGGTCTGCCTCACAACGAAATCGCCGCTCAGATTTGCCGACAGGCTGGTCTGGTCCAGAAGCAGGGTATCACCAACAAGGGCGTTCACGACGGCCATGAGGAGAACTTCTCCATCGTCTTTGGTGCCATGGGTGTGAACTTGGAGACTGCCCGTTTCTTCACTCGTGATTTCGAGGAGAACGGTAGCTTGGAGCGTGTCACCCTATTCCTGAACCTCGCCAACGACCCTACGTGAGCGCTGCTATCCCCGATGCTCTAGAGTCTAGAAGCTAACCTTTGTCTAGTATCGAGCGTATCATCACTCCCCGTCTGGCCCTCACCACTGCCGAATACTACGCCTACCAGCTCGAGAAGCACGTCCTGGTCATTCTCACCGATCTCTCCGCATACTGCGATGCCCTTCGAGAAGTCTCGGCTGCCCGAGAAGAAGTGCCCGGTCGACGTGGTTACCCAGGTTACATGTACACGGATTTGTCCACCATCTACGAACGAGCCGGTCGTGTCGAGGGTCGCAACGGTTCCATCACCCAGATCCCCATTCTGACCATGCCCAACGACGACATCACCCATCCCATTCCCGATTTGACCGGCTACATTACCGAGGGTCAGGTGTTTATTGACCGAGCTCTGGACAACCGTGGTATCTACCCTCCCATCAACGTGCTGCCTTCGCTGTCCCGTCTGATGAAGTCTGCCATTGGTGAGGGCATGACCCGCAAGGACCACGGTGATGTATCGAACCAGCTGTACGCCAAGTACGCTATCGGTCGTGATGCCGCGGCCATGAAGGCTGTCGTTGGTGAGGAGGCCTTGTCTGCTGAGGATAAGCTGTCTCTGGAGTTCCTGGAGAAGTTTGAGCGCCAGTTCATCAGCCAGGGCCAGTATGAGTCGCGAAGCATTTACGAGTCTCTTGACCTTGCGTGGAGCCTCCTCCGAATCTACCCCAAGGACCTTCTCAACCGTATCCCCGCCAAGGTCCTCAACGAGTTCTACCAGCGAGCTGCCAAGGACACAAAGGCCAAGGGCAAGGCTCGGGCAGAGACCGAGGCCCGAGACCAGCAGCAGACCGAGGAGAATCTCATTGACGCTTGAGGAGACAACCTGTTGGCGTTTCGATAGAGCAATAGTATAATGAGCGCGCAAAGCAGAAGTAGGATTCGTAAGAGAGAGCAATTGGTTTCGATGGATCGTTTACACGCTGGAGGACTCGTCTTTGAGGGAAGCTGTAGCGCAAGAATAGGTCTGGAGGAGTGAACATGGGGTCCCGAGTTAATGCAATTCAATCAAATCCTGAGCCCGATGATTCGCCGTTGCAGTTCAAACAGGGAGTTATCATGATGGGAGGTTCGATTTGGCTATCATGGCTTCTCTGCATGCCGAGGCCAATGAGATGTTCGGTAATGTCGAAAGCGGGTCGTACAGTGTCTGAGGTTCTCGTTACGCACATTGCCGCCCAACTTTTCTGCAGTAGAGCCAGACTTTGAACAGCACGAAAGTCAAGAGCCAGTCTGCCAGGGGAAACCGAAAACTCATCAAATTTCTATCTATTCACCTGTAGTGTTTGTTGCAGAAGAAAATGGAGGAGGATCGACGGCAGACCGACCTTGGAACGGCGGCCGATATCGAAGAAGTCCAGCTCGCTCAAGCCAGTCAAACCCCCGCAGTCGAGACTGAGACGGCACCAGCAACACAAAATGGGGGAACGCCTTTGAAGCAACCAAAGAAGAGGTTCGTGGGAAGACGAGCAGCGGCTGAGGCAGCGGCAAAGAATGGAGCATCAGAGGCTTCAGGCGAGAGCGGTGCTGTTCAGAGTATGTGTTTGCTCCTCCATCATGAGATATCACACATAAACGAGTGAGCAAAGACGATGAAGCTAATCTTGTACCGTGGTAGCTGCCAAGCCTCGTAGAGGTCCCAGGCTTCTAAACCAGGTCCCCAAGGAGATACTCGAAGACCCCAACCTCAAGGCCGCCATGTCCCTACTTCCCGCCAACTACAACTTTGAGATCCCCAAGACGATCCATCGTATCCGTACCTCGGGGGCCAAGAGGATCGCGCTGCAGCTGCCCGAGGGCCTCCTCCTCTTTGCCACTACCATCTCCGACATCCTCACCCAGTTCTGCCCGGGCATCGAGACCCTCATCATGGGCGACGTCACCTACGGCGCGTGCTGTATCGACGACTACACGGCGCGGGCGCTTGGCTGCGACCTGCTCGTGCACTACGCGCACAGCTGTCTCATCCCCGTCGATGTGACCAAGATCAAGACTCTCTACGTGTTTGTCGACATCAGCATCGACGCCTCGCATCTGCTGGCGTCCCTGGAGCGCAACTTTGCCAGCGGCAAGACCATCGCCGTTGTGGGCACTATCCAGTTCAACGCAACCATTCACGGCGTCAAGAGTAGTCTCGAGCGCGCTGGCTTCCGTGTAATCGTCCCGCAGATCGCCCCCCTCAGCAAGGGCGAGATCCTGGGATGCACGTCGCCGCGCCTCAAGGAGGAGGATCAAGTCGACCTGATGCTGTACCTGGGTGACGGGCGGTTCCACCTCGAGAGCATCATGATTCACAACCCCTCAATCCCCGCGTATCGGTACGACCCGTACTCGCGCAAGCTCACGCGGGAGACATACGGGCACGACGAGATGCAGACGCTCCGGCGGACGGCCATCCACGGGGCCCGGACGGCGCGCAAGTGGGGCCTGATCCTCGGGGCGCTGGGCCGACAGGGCAACCCGCACACGCTGGGCCTCATCGAGCGGCAGCTCGCGGCGCGGGGAATCCCCGTGGTGCATCTACTGCTGAGCGAGATCTTCCCGGGCAAGCTGGCGCTCATGGCCGACGTCGAATGCTGGGTGCAGGTGGCGTGCCCACGGCTGAGCATCGACTGGGGGTACGCCTTTACGCGGCCGCTGCTGACGCCGTACGAGGCGCTCGTGGCGCTGGGGGAGAGGGAGGACTGGGGGGAGAGCGTGTATCCGATGGATTACTATGGCAAGGATGGGCTGGGGAGGACGAGGCCGTTGGAGGTTGGAGGTAGTGGTTAGAAATGAAAAAGACAAGATGAATGATGCTCGAGAGTCGAGTCAACATGAGTCAGTTCTATTGGCTTTGAACTTTCTGGTTCGACTGAGACTAGGTCCATGAGATGGTATTGTATATTGTCTTGTGGTTCGGTATCCTTCTCATCAGTTGAGACAACAGATCTCGCAGAGCTTCTGCATAATCGCAGAAGAAACTTAGAGGTAGCCAGGCGAACCAGTTCGGCTCATTATCCTCTACGCATGATGAAGCTGGCATTTAGCCTGCAGCAATTAACCCAGTATCATTGGGATTTTGTCGAGCTTCAAGGGCAGTTTATGACCCAAGGCAGGTCTCGGCCTTGCTGGCTCGGAGAGACACCGGGCCCAGACACTGCCATTGCGTAGTGACTTGGGTACGTGGCTGTCGATATCCAAAGTCCTCATGGGGCGTTGGCGGTTCCAACTGGCTCTGGTCGGTTGGAGAACATGATCTTGTATTTGACAATCTCCACCACCTCGAGGTTATCACCCTGCTCCTCTGAGTCTCCCCCAGAGCCTGTAATGGCCTTGTTCTCCCTCCGGCGCACCACGGCCACGGCTTTTGGCAGCTTCTTGACTTCTCCCGTGAGACGCTGATGCTGGCCGACAAAGAGGTGAACACGCTTCATCCATGCTGAGCCTTCGGCATCTGGGACGTAGTCGGGGAACTCGAGCGTGCCAATGTCGACGTTGCTCAGGGGCTCGCCATTGGCGTCCTGAGGCATGTTGACTGTTCCTTGTAGCTCCAGGAGGGCTAGTCCAGATGGCGTTTGTAAGAGTTGAGGCAGAGGGCTAGGGTTTGTAGCATTTTTGCTTGGAGGGTAGAGACTTGCGGTTGACATGTTGAGAGCGGATACTATAGTGAGATTCAAGTCAAAACTTGTAAAGACAATAGTTTCCGAAGTTACTTGGTTGCTGTTGATTGTTTGGCTACCTTCTCCATGAATATACTCATGACGGGAGCTCAAGTTGAAGGCGGTACGTACCGAGAGATGCAGCACGTGCGAATGGAGCACTGTCTGATCTGTAGCACCGTGTGGGGCTCCCAGCCTCACCCTTGGATCTCTTCTTTTTATGCGGGGCCGTAAGCGGGGCAGCTACCAATTCACCAACAGCAACAGGAATTTCTTTTCACCGAGCGTTGCAAAAAAGCCCTGTGCGCTGATTGGGCGGCGAATTTCACCTCCGTGGAGAGCCCTAGCGACACACACTTTCTCAGATTTTCCCGAATTTCACAACCTCCATCCATCTTCTACTAACTTCAAGCAGCTGCCAGGTCAAGTAAACTTGCACCACCACAACTGGCAAGATGAAGGTACGACAACACCGTCAATCTCGGATGCAGAAGCGTTGCTCTTCCTTGAGTTTTAACAATCGTCTTGAAAATTGCTGCGGCTTCTGCAATCCGTCGCGTCTCGAAACACTTTTGCTGACTCCTTTCGTCAACAGTTGAACATCAGCTACCCTGCCAATGGCAGCCAGAAGCTCATCGACATTGAGGATGAGCGCAAGCTCCGTGTCTTCATGGAGAAGCGCGTACGTCGAACCTCCCCCTTCGCACGACCACCGCCGTCGAAAACTCTCCTCTCCGACTTGACGAACGACTGCTAACGGACATCATCTTTTAGATGGGTGCTGAGGTTCCCGGTGACTCCATTGGCGACGAGTTCAAGGGCTACATCTTCCGCATCACCGGCGGCAACGACAAGCAGGGTTTCCCCATGAAGCAGGGTGTCATGCACCCTACCCGTGTCCGCCTTCTGCTCTCCGAGGGCCACTCTTGCTACCGCCCCCGCCGCACTGGTGAGCGCAAGCGCAAGTCTGTCCGTGGCTGCATCGTCGGCATGGACCTTTCTGTCCTTGCCCTCGCCATTGTCAAGCAGGGTGATGCCGACATCCCCGGCCTGACCGACGTCGTCCACCCCAAGCGCCTCGGCCCCAAGCGCGCCACCAAGATCCGCAAGTTCTTCGGCCTCACCAAGGATGACGATGTATGTCTCTCCCTACGCCCATACTCGATCATCGCCTGCCCGGAGCTGCAGTGGAGGAACTGGCAGTCCGGGTAGAGTGTGAGAGGACCCTGTCCCTTATTCCCCCCTGATTGGGGGAGGGATAGTGGTAACGAGTTATACAAATATTCAAAGACGAGGTAACTAACGTGAATGGCGAACCTAGGTCCGCAAGTACGTTATCCGACGAGAGGTCCAGCCCAAGGGTGAGGGCAAGTCCCCCTACACCAAGGCTCCCCGCATCCAGAGGCTGGTTACTCCCCAGCGCCTCCAGCACAAGCGCCACCGTGCTGCCCTCAAGCGGCGCCAGGCCGAGAAGGTCAAGGACGAGGCCGTAAGTTATGCTCCCACTCTGACCGTGACCGACCTGACTGACATGTATCCTCTAGAACGAGTATGCCCAGATCCTGGCCAAGCGTGTCGCCGAGGCCAAGGCCCACAAGGCCGATGCCCGCAAGCGACGAGCAAGCTCTATGCGCAAGTAAGGTTCTGGCGTTTAATAAAAAAAAGGGGAATCATACCTTGGTCTTGTGGTTTGCATGCATTGGGAGTGAGGATTCTCTAGGGCTTGATTTGAGTCCTTCACGAATGTATTAGAGGCATTTCGGAAAATGAATATGCATTGAAGCACTCGTGCCATACGCCATTAAATCTGGGTCACGTCCCCGACTTTTTGAACCGTGAACTGTGAACCCTGTGTCTGCTCTTCTGTGATGTCTCAATGCTTTAAGAAGCCTCCACTGCATAGGGTCAAGCAAACCTATCATCCTCACTTCATCTTGAGGGAAACTCTTATGGTGGAACAAGGCCTGTGGGTTGTGTGTGTGTCGCTTTCATAACTTTTCTAAGTGGTAAAACCTTGATGTACATGCAGTGCCACTTGCCTGCCCTACGCCCGCTTCTTCTCAACCATCCCATCTTCCAAGCCTGGTGGCAAGAGGAGACCTGCACTTCTCCCAAGCATACCTGAGCCTGCAAGTATAGGACGGCTGGGAAAAAGTCCAAAAAGCCAATCCATAGCTTGACCGTCGTACCATCATTACCAATAAAAACACAACCTCCAGAAGCAAAAACAAGAAGCACTCCTCCGTTCCCTCAATTACCATCTATCATCCACCCACGCGCCAGCCATGTGAAGGTCAACGAGGTTACGCGAAGCCAAAGTACTCACTCCCTGCTGTAATGGCCTTGTGAACTTGAGAGCGTAGCTGATCATAGCTCTCGTACTCAGGAAGGTCAAGTTCTAAAAATGGTCAGTTACTTATTCCGAGAGCAAACCTTGTGGAGAAGACTTACGATTGAAACAGGTATGCGAAGAAGGCAGGCGATCTTTGTTACCATAGTCGCGATGGATGTTGAATCGGTTTACCCCATTCATACCCTCAAGCTCCTTGAAGCCATTGAGGGGGACCTTGCTGGTACCAGTAACAAACTGCAGCATCTTGGCCCTTTCTTCCTTGTCGAAAGATCGGAGTGCTCGCCAGAACCATTGGATCTGCTGGGACGATGGGTTGTAGTTATGGTACTCGGTGTTACTCTTCCAGTCGTCGATGTCAATGTCCGGAAGACCAGAGATCAGAAGCTCCAGCTCCTGCTCGTTGAAGATGGAGATTAATTCCGCCGGGATGATATCGTGGAAGCCTGCGAGTGTCAGTCACCAAGTTCATACTCATGTCTTGATCAGGCATGCTTACCTTGAAGGAAATGGGCCATCTGCTCTTTGACCGACGACAGCAGCTTGTGCTCGACCACGAGGCGAACATAGTCATGCTTGTTCTCTTCAGTAACGGCAATTTCTCGGCCGTCGGGGATTAAGTCAACAACGTTGGTAACGCCAAACTCGTCATCCTCGACCGAGAAGGTCTCCGTGATGATGTCCGTGATGTCGTTGTCCAGCATCCAGCATAGAGATTTGTAGTAGTCTGGATCAAACGACTCCATATCCTTGACCGAGACTGACTTGCCGAGGATACGCTTGTAGACAGCGCGGCTGAAGTAGCAGTCGAGAAGTCGACCTTCATACAACGCCTTGCCGATTATACGGCCAATGAACTTGAAGAACATCAGATGCTCATCGTTGATCCCGCTGAGCTTGTTTGGATGGAAAGTAGTACGGTCCGAGGAAACAGGAATAAAGAGAACATAGTTGGGGTCGAACATCTGCCGAGCAAGGACCTGGAACCACTCGCGAGTAACACCACCGGCATCAACACCTTCCTCGCCGTGGAATCGAATGTTGAGCTTTCCAAACTTCATCTCATCCCCGGATTTGAAGTAGAGGGACTTGAAGGAATCATGGAAGACCTGCTCGCGGCGGACAGAAAGCTGCAGGGGAGGATACGATGGTCGACTCTGGCTGTTGCCAGAACGCGAGTGAACACTTCGGTTGAAGTAGTTGCGCTTGTTGTCAAACTCGAGTACCTTGGGGTTCTTCACGAGAAGAGCAAAAGTGCCCGACATGAGCTTGGGATTGTTCCTAACGAGCTCGTTGAGGATTCGGCGATGGTCTTCGGTGAAGGAAAAGAAGAGGCTAGCCGTACGGGACTCGGGTGGCGGGCTAGACAGAACCATGTCCTTGTTTTGAGAAGGATCATCGTTCGTCGTAGTGTTCTTGCAAACCACCATGAGGGACTCAATCAAGGGCAAAAGAATAGTCGCCACGTTGAGCATATTCTCTCGCTGACGGATAGCACTAAGACAGGCGCTCAACTTCTCCCACATAGCCGAGAAGGTTGAGTTGTGGTAGAGCGAGGTGACCAGGCTGTGCCTCTCGTCCTTGTTCTTGTCGTTTTCGGCGGCGTCGTTCTTCTTCTTGCTGTCAAACAGGTGGTCCAGTGCCGTCAGGACACGAAGCAGCTTGTTTTGTTCTGATGCTCCTGGTGAAAACTTGGCCAAAGCAACGCCTTGAATCTCGGTCCCCGAAGATGCCTTTTCGATCTGGGGGAGTAGATCATCCAGGTCTGCCACAATGTTCTCGCTCAAGAGTCGGGCTTGGTGGACAAGCTCTTGGCCAAACGTGGCCTTTGCTTCTGGAATAGCAGATAGGTTCTTGATGGTCGAGATGGTGTTCTGGAAGGTCTTGGAGCTACATTCTCGAGCCACGAAGATCCTGACCGCCAAAGTCAGGTTCTGCGCGGGAATGATGGGTGGCTGAAGTTGACGAAGCTTCTTCTGCGCTGCGTCCTTCTTCTCCTGCACCTTGGTGCTCTCTTCGGCGGCTTTAGCTTCGGAAACCTCAGCTGGAGCCGCGGCAGACTCGTCAGCAGTGCCCGACGATGCTTGGTTAGCGCTCGATGGTTGATCAGTAGGGGCTTCAGTAGCAGCAGATTCTTCCGCCGGTTTCGAGGATGCAGCTTCAAGCTCATCCTCAGCTTCCTTCCGACGTCGCTCGAGGTTCTGGAGAGGCAAGGTCACTCTGTTCAACAGGTCCGCCAGGTGCGTCATGACAACCGAACTTTCCATTACCAAATCTCGGTCGAGAAGAGAAAGCAAGGAGTTGATGGCATATTTGTGAGCCTTGCTGTCTTTGGCCTTTCCCCCTTTGCGGCTGAGTGAACGCTTAAGTGATGAGCCGACGGCCTCATGCTCCGTCAAGAAGAGCCAGGGAATGTGGGGGTTCTTGGTGGATAGCTCCACGAGCAGATCCAGGCATTGCTGTACGATGAGAAGAGGCGAGGTTTCGGAATTGGTCTGTGTGGTACTTCCACCAGTCAGGCCAGTCAAACTCCTCTTGAGAGTCTGCGGGGTTTTTTGTTCTGAATCCTTGTCCTTCGGGCGTCTGGCCTTCAATGAGAGCTGACCAAAGCTGCGTTCGACAGCACCCATATCTGTGCTGCCGTCTTGCAAAATCTGGAGGAGAGTGCTAATCACCTCGAGTCGGGTTTGCTTGTTCTCGCAGACATCAGCAAAGACACTGAACAAATAGTTGCGGATAGATCCCTGCTGGGCAATGAACATCAGGCGTAGCAGAGTGGCGACGCCTGCCTTGTCGAGCATCTGGACAACCGTTCGGCGTTGGGTCTTGTTGCTGGCTTGAGGTCCTGGCGGTCCAGGCTGGCGGGCTGGGTTGACACCCGGAGGACTTCGACCCGTGATGACGGAATGGACATTGTTGTGCTGGCTCAGGGCTCGAGCTTGGGCTGCCATCTCGGGGGTAAGCTGGTCCATCAACTCCTCGCCTTGGTCGATAAGGACCTGCTCCCGAAGCTCGGGGGGGAATGTCAGGAGAATACTGGCAGTGTCCATGTCCGGCATAGCGGTCTGGCCACCGGCGGTGGTCGCCTGACGACTTTGATCTTCGCGGGCCCGGCGGCGTTGGTCTTGCCGTTCCTGCTGAGCAATTTCCAAACGCAACTCCTCGGGAAGAGCATCAAGGAATTCTTGGAAGACTTCTGTCGTTTCGCCGGCCGTTGTCTCCTCTCGTGCCTGCGATCTGCGGGTGCTCACAGTCTGAGCAATGACCTCCTCTCGGAACTCTTCAGGCAGAGCTGCCAAGTAGTCAGGGTCAATCCCCAGCTCAGTAACGTCAACCTCCTCGCCCCTAATTGTAGTCATGACTCGGGGTTCATCGCCCGCGGTTTCGGTTGGAGCACTTGAACGCTCTGGGCGACTCTGTTCGGTGGACTCGACGCCTTCCATTGCGCCTGCATCTTCTTGACCTTCGGTGGATGTGGTCTGGTTAGCGGCGGCAGCCTCTGAAGCAGCTCTCTCTGCAGCTTCTCGTGCTTCAGCTTCGCGCTTCTCTCGTTCGGCCTTCTCTTCTGCTTCCTTGGCCTCGCGAGCCAAGCGCTGTTCTTCTTCTCGCTTCTTTCGCTCCTCTTCATCGCGCTTCTGCTGCTCTGCCTCCTCAGATTTAAGCTTTCTCTCCAGCTCCATGGCAGCCGGTGTAAGCTTGGCGGCAATGATGTTGTAGAGCTTGGCAGACTCGGTCACGTTGCCAAGGCCAAAGATCATCCTCACTTCTTCCTGATATCGGTCCAACGTGGATTCGATGATGAAGGACACGGCCTGTGAGGGTTCTTGTACCACCCCGTCACGTCTTTGGTCGCTTCGGGATCCCCGTGCGGGTCCCAGCTCTCTAGCATCGCGGGGACCCCCAGGGCCGGTGATTTGCAAGTGGAATGCCTGCTGTCCGTTCCGACCCATGATGGGGAGAAACTCCATCAGCTCTCCCAAAAAGCCCATGGGCCCATCAATGACATGTCGCCCACCTGGCCCAAAGATACCTTCAGGAAGTCTCAGTCCAATGGAGTGGGGGTGACCAGGGCGCTGGGAGGTGTCTCGAGTTTGCTCGGTGCGGCGGAGCAACGGGTTGGCGCCATCATCCGAAGTTGGTTGGCCTCCACCAGGGCGATGAGCCCGAGAGAAGTAGCTACGGAAATCCCCAATGGTATCTCTGTTGTTTCCGACCATGAACCCAGGAGGGAAGGGGCTGCGGTTGTCGACTCGTGTTAGAAAGCGTCGTCTGCTCTGATTATCCATCATAAACAAATGACGGTGGCGATCTTCTTCCTCGGGGCTGAGGCCGTCCCATCCCAGAGCTGGCATTGGCTGAGGCTGGTCGTCGAGAGGGTATTCATCATCATAGAGGTATTCATCATCCTCCATTTCATCCTCATCGTCCTCGTCCTCGTCTTCATCATGACCGTCATCAAGATAGTGATCTTCCAGTCCATCCATCATGTCAGGGTCGAAGTCCTCGTCTCCCATAATGGCTCGAGCCATGCCATCGAGAAGATCCCCCGGTCCCATTTGAATGTGCTCCTCATGGACATCCGCATCAAATTCAAGATCATCGTCTTCTTGATCCTCGTCGTCTTCGTTGTCGCTTGCACTCTCCCATGCTGAGTTTCCATCGTCGTCAAGCGGGTTGCCGTCTTCGTCAACGATCTCGACGCGATCCTCCACATCTTCCATGTCAGCAGATTCAACTTCGTCGTCATCATCGTCCTCCTCGCTATCGTCGTCATCATCGTCTTCGTCCATAATAACTTCGACAACACCGGGCTCGCCGTGAAGGCCTTCGATTTCACCCATATGACTGAGTTCTTCATCTTCGTCACTGATGTTGTCTTGCTCGTCCGAGATGTCATCCTCCCCATAGTCCATCTCGTCGTCGTCGTATTCGTCACCGTACATGTCTTCGTCATCGTCTTCTTCGTCTTCATCCGAATCGTCGTCCTCGCCTCGGGGTTCAAGCATGCCGAGGGCCGAGTTTCGGTACAGATCAGGCGTCTCCTCTCGGTCATCATCCAGATCCGAGAGCGAGGAGGTAGAGCCGATGTCATCATCCGCATTGTCTGAAGCGGAATCAGAGGGAAGAATGTTCGAATGGCTCAACTCCTTGGCAGTCTCAGTCAAGACACGAAGAACACGCAAAATGTACTTGATAGCACGTTTGACGCCAGGATAGTTGAGGCTGATCTCGGCAATGGAGGACGTCAGTTTGTCAAGGTACCCCTTTTCATACATCAGTCTGCGCAACTGCGCGTGTGATCGAGCCGGAACGCTATCAGAACCCCGAGGATTGGACCCCTGGTCCTTGTCTCTCTCCCCAACCATGTAGTTCATGAGTTCGGCGAGACACTGCATCCGGGAATAACGAATCTCGAGAGATTCCTCCGAGAGCGGCGCCCTCTCGTAAGCCTTCAACATCGTGTCGAGGACGAACTTGCGTGCGAACAGCAGGTCGGGCTCGTCGTCGTACGCAAACTTGTCCTTTCCGCGGTCAATGGCTTTTTCGCTTGTTTTCGCCACCAGAGCAACCAGAACCTTTTGCGTCTGTGCAGATGTCGCAGCCTTCTTCTTGGATGCGATGCTATCCACCGTTCCGCTCAGGTTGCCTTGGCACAACAAGTCGTAGATCAAATAGTTTAGAACAGTTGACCGGGGCTTAATCGGTGTGCTCGTTGTCAGCGGAGCGCTGCGCTTGAAATTGATGAATTCCATCTTCGTTCTGTTGTAACTCTGCAGGAGCTCCGCCAAACAGTTCAGCAAGAAGCATCGGTAGACAAAGATGGGGTGCTCTTCGGCCTTGAAAGCCGGCTTAGGTGGTCTCTTCTCCTTTCCATCGGCAGCGGGACTGTCCTTCGAAGCTGGTGTCTTGTCTTCAGAGCCTGACGGAATCTCAGGTTTCGATTCTTTTTCAGTAGCCGAAATCTCCTTATCTTCAACTTCTCGATAATTGAGCAGTTCGCAGAGGAGGAAATGGATGACGCCGTCGGGGTTCTCAACAACGGGTCGTTTGCTTTCGTGATGAGATTTTGGCGCATCTGTCATCTCTTTGTCCAGAGGCTCTGTAGTTGGCTTGATGTCCTGTGTTGCTGCGTCTTCGATGGTTTGGTCTCGGTCATTGGCTTTTTCAGCACTCTGTTCGTTGCTCTCCTCCTTCAAAACAAGCGTTTGGGATCGAGAGCTGTCGCCTGAAGGTGACGCCCAACGAGTGAACCTTAGCATCTCATTCGTAACATCCACAAACAGGTCTGGAGCTCGAAGAGCAATAGGCGCCATTGCTCGAAGATAGTTGGAGACGTCAGAGTGGCCACGCTGAGTTCGCTGCAGACTAGGGAAGCTGGCTTTGATTTCGGCACGCATGATTTGCTTGATGATCTCTTCGTCCTCCACGATATGGCGAAGAACGGTCATGACGTGGGCTGTCAACTTGGTCTGCTTGAATCGCTCCGAGCCAGAACCTGACAGCTGTTTCGCCATAAGAAACAGTCGTTGCAAGTTCTTCTTGTCCCCTACCAATTTGGCTAGGCGGCGGTTACGCGTTAGAATGACCAACACTCTGAGCGCAGCGACGGCTAACGTCGCTTCCTTGCCTACACGGGGAAGCATCTCGAGAAGGGACTCCAGGATGTGAGCGCGCTGCTCGTCATCCACCAGTGGTGTTCGCATCTGAATGATGGGTTCCGCAACTGCCTCATCTAGTGACTTGGGTGCTTTCCACTGCGCAGCTACTGGGCGCTCATCGTGACACAGTAGGATCTCGATGACAAGCAAGATGTATGGAATCCAAGGTGGCATGTCGTCCGCAGAAGTAGAAGCGGGGATTTTTAGGAAACCGACGTACTCATCAATGCTTTCCCTCAGGCTTTCGATGTTGCTGTCGAAGAAGTTCTCATCCTGGAGTAGAAGCGCAAGCAGATGAGCATAGGCCGCGGTACATTTTCCGTTGCGTTTCTTCTCCTCATCTTCATCCAGAGCAAGAGAGGATAATGCGGATGTCAAGGTGGGGCCCACATCATCCTGGGAATCGTTGCTTTGCTGTCGCAGAGCCATAACCTGGATAAGCTCCGACACTTCAATAGCTGTCTCGGGGTGTGCACGGATTACATCCAGACATCTGTCGATCATGTTGCTTCGTAGTTTCGTACGATACTTGTCGATGTCCTCCTTCGTGGTCGCCAAATGACTTTCGCCGGCATGCTCCTGAGCACCCTGTGCGGTGGGCTCCGAAGTTGCTTCAGCTGCGTGTGACTGAGATGGCGTTGCCATGCTGGGGGTTTCACGGGTCTCGTCTGTGGTATGAGAAGAGCGGTCGATGATCTCACCTAGTGCTTCCCCGAGGAATCTATCGTTGAGATCTGGAGAAGCAAGCTCAGGGGGTCCATCCACAGACATGCGATCCGGTTCGGCTGTGCCGGCTGCAGTCAAGGGCTCCGAGTCATTGGTGCTTGAAGCATCTTTAGGAGGCTCCTGTAAGACAGAGGTATCAGCATCCCTTGATGGAATAGGGTTCCGTGAACCAGCAATTCCCGCTTTGTGAGCTGAACAGTAATCCCGCGCGTTAGCCTCGTTTCCGTTTGCTCTGTACACAGCTTCGTGGACCAGGTCTGCGTCATATTCCTTGCTGAGCAATTTATCGATGGTAGGTCGGTATGCACGCCAGTCGAACCGGGTATCTGTGTACTTGAAAAGCTGAAACGGCGGCTGATGGATATTAGCTATACAGCTACAACATGATGTAAACGGGTGTCACTCACTTTATCCTTTGCAGACGTTTGGGGCTCGTGATCCCCCGCAGATATGATCTTGAGAATATCAAGCAACCGGACCACGGTCTGGTGCGGGACTTTCTCAACAAATGAAGAGTCCCACAGCTCGGTAATCTCAGGTAGAATGGCTGCCCGGTATTCCACCACAAACTGCTGATACAGGTGGGGTGTGCTTTGTGACCTATCTACAGTGCGGGGCTGGAGGGAGAAGTGGTTGCTCGTCTCAGACAGATACTTTCCGTTGACTAGTGTCAGATAGAGGTCCAATATCTTCTTCAGTCCGAAAGCAGCAACCTTGGATTTGGAAGATTCATCAGACGTGGCCTCTGGGCCTTCACGAACTGCTTGAGCAAACACCTTCAACATCGAGTTCAAGACATCCAGACCACCCTCTTCCTTGAAGGCAAGAAGAACAGGCATGATAATCTGGATACTCGCGCGATCGCTTGGCCGGGAGGACGCTATTCCATGTCAGTATAGTTTCGTCAAGGGTTGATATGACTTGTAACATACGATGATCGATCAACATCTCAGTGATGGTGTGAAGCATGATAATCCAGAAATGGAAATCCTTGGACGTGGGTTGGGGAGTTGCTACAGACGGCCGCAGCTGGCTGAGAACGGTGTCCGCAAGAGCCCTGGCAAGTTCCAAGTGACGAGGTCGTTGATACGAGTCACGAGGATCTCGCTCACGCCGAGGAAGCAGAGCCTTGCCAAGTGTTTGGAAAAGAGGGAAAGTGGTTGGGATCATGGGATGTAGCAAAAGTCGAAGAGTCTCGTAGTTCTGGAATCGAGGACTGGCTTGCTCTTCCTCAGTCGGACGGCTCGGGCTAGAGTCGTCCTGCCCGCTTTTTGACTGAAATTGGCCTGTGCTATTCAACATGTCTGGCAATGAAGTATTGTCATCAGCCTCGGGCTCGGGGTTGTTCCCTCCAGAAGGCCCCTCAGACAAGGGTGCGTGGCGTCTGAACGACCAGTGTTGAGGAACAGCATTGAGCTCTCCAGCCTCCTCTGCAAGTACCCCGCGCAGCAGAGGGCCGATCGATTTGACCAGATTGAGGTAGTAGTCGTAGACATTGACAGGATAAAACTGCAGGGCGTTTGATCTCGATGTTGGAAATGAGTCAGATATGATTTTAATGAACGTCTGCGCGTTCAACAATGCCTTGATAATCTTAGTCCCATTTTTGATAACCTCAGATGTTTCGGTGTTGTCACGAGTCGTCTTCAGATCCGATTCGAGGAATGGCGCGAAGTAAGGAGGCAGGGCGTCCGTCTTCGTCGACAGGGGTTGGAGTGCATCGACAGCCAGCTGTGCGCGTCGCAGAAGCGAGGGCAGCCCTCGAATTGCAGAGAATTCAATGAGCTGTGAAACTACCTGGTTGAGAATTCTTGAAGAGAGAGAATCTCCAAAGGAGGTGGGGAGGCTAGGAGATTCACAGATGTCGAGCAGCAGCTCCAAGCCGCCTGCTTCCACAAAATGCGACTTTAAAACTGAGTTCGATAAATAGGAACTCATGAAGCTTCCTAGAGCAAAGATGTAGGGAGTTATCGAGCTCTTTGGTGAGTCCGGGCCGCTGCCTCCACGACCTTCTGGAAGAGGTTCGCTTGATGGCACGACATCGGACATGTCGACATCTGCATCTGCCGAAGCGTTTTGACCCAAAGTCTTGTCTGAAGGCGCATCTGAGGGCATGAAGTTGGCTTCCTCGTCGACAGAAACCGTCTTACCTTCATGATCAACCAACAACATCCGGGCTCCCCAACCAGCGGTTCTCGCCTTTTCAAGTCCGAGGAAGCGTACACGAGCAACCATATCGACAACAGCGTTGGAAATGGCGGTTCGCAAGGGCGGGTGATGGCGAGCCAGTTCGTCAAAGCTGGCGCCAACGTTGTTGGCGAGGTCCGCATCAACCTCCATACATCTGACATGGGCAGGGCTCTCGAATATCTCCAGGAAGCTATCGAAAGCCCGCGAAGCCACCACCATTTTCATGCCGATGTTGTTCAGAGATATCGAGTTAAGAACCTGGGGCACAACAGTGATAGCATCGGTCGACGGAAGAATCCCCGATGCTAGTGATTCGCGAGACATCTGTCGAAGTGATGTCTCGGTAGGTGGGTGAGGTCGAGAATCCCGTTCAACCATTGAAGAAACGGTGTCATCTGGCGTGTCAGAGTCATCGCTCGCCTTATCCCCTACTTTCTGTTCTTCCAGCGCATAGCTAGGGAGCGGCTGACCGGTGATCGCCTCCAGATACGTCTTGATCATGCCCGACTCCGAGATGGCCGCGAAGCTCGTGGGATCATTGTTGATAAAATCGCTAAGGATAGTCACGGAGTTCGTCCAAACAACCGACCCATAACTCTTCTTCTCATCCATAATATCTCGCAAGCTCCCCAGGAGATCAGACTTGTCAGCGAGGTTTCGGAGTAGTCGGTCCGTGTTCCCGCTGTAGCTGTACGAGTTGGACATAATGTGGTGGACGAACTTGAGCAGCCACTTGAGTGTCTGCTGTTGATAATACGGGATCTCGTAATCGACGGCACCCGACTGCTGCCCTTTTGTAATGCCCTGGCCCGACTTGTGAAGGGTCTGCGCCTCCTGGACGGTGTCCACGACAAGCTGAGCGACGGCATCCAAGCCCTTGGCGTTGAAGAAGGCAGTAAAGGCATTCTGATAGGTCCAAATCAAGCCATCCAAGAACGCCAGGACCATAGAATGGTTTCGTTGCGCTACGCCAGATCGGATGTTCAGAATCTCGACCAAAATCTCCATCAGACCCGCAGAAACCATCTCACTGCCGACGCGTGTAGCCATAGACAGGTGAAGTGTGAGGGAAAACAAATTATTCCGCCATTCATCCATCTCGGTGACTTGGTTGCCCTTGTCACTCTCAGTGTCTTCCTTCATTCCGGCGACAGCCTTTCTGATGACGTAGAGCAAGATTCCGTGGTTTACATTTGCGTTAAGAGCGGATAGAACATCTTGACATCTGGCCTGGAAGTTAGACACAGCCTCAAGTAGAGCGAGCGCTACAGCTTGCAACCATAAGGGAACATCAATGTTGCCATGGGCTGTAGGATGGATAAGCTCAGCAAGCTGATAAACGAGCTGGAATCGTCGAGTCTCGTCTACATCCTGGCGAAGAACCTTTTCAAGGAAATTCGACTCGGTATGGATGTATGCCAAGTTGGTGATGGCCAGCAGACGAACCGCGAGTAGTTGCTGCCGAGACTCACGAGAGCCCAGTAGGGCCTTGGACGCTCTTATTCGATGGAAAACCTCATACTTAGATGCAGGCGGAAGATCTGCAGGACTGCGTGGAACCAGATCATACACTGGGGTTGAAGCCACAACGGACTGGGGCAGCTCAAAACTTCTGGGTCCCGTTGCGGTAGAATCATCGGCAATGCCAGGTGTTTGGGGTCCTAGAGGGGATGAATCGTCTCCAAAGTGGCCCCGCCCTCTAGGTGTCTGGTGCTGCTGGGATGTCATGGTGGAACTGCGCCGGAGCGGCGTTGGCGTGGATGGCGTGGATGCGCGGCCAGGTTCAGCAACGCTGGCAGGCTCCTGTTGAACGTTCTGGGGATAATATGACACCTTGACATCTCCCCAGCCATTCCAGCGCTTGTCATCGGAAGCGGCAAGTCCAACTAGGTCGTTGGCGTGCATCGAGGTGACTGCCTTGGAGCCGCTTCCTTGCTGTCGTTCTTTACCTTTAGTCGATCCAGGGGTATGAGAAGAGACAGGGTCTGAAAGGTTGATGATAGGTGTCTTGACAAAGGGCAGAGCAAGCTGCTGGACGCGGTCGAGGTCGATGTTGTAGTGGTTCGCAAGCAATGCGGTACTGATTTGTCTAGAGGCGTTTCCTATGCGCTTAACAGAAGCTTGGTACCGCTGAGCCAGCTCGGATCCGACCTCAAGGGTAGCAATAAGGACGGTTAGAGATGTGGTGTTGAGGAGGTCGTTTAGATGAGCACTACTGGCGTAGATGCTGCGGTTGCCACAATGCTCCAGCAGCATGCGCGTGAATCTCAGGACCACTTCAATCAGCTGCCTATCCCCATCGGCTGGAAAGCCCAGATCTGACAACTCCTTTATTGACCATTGCCTCTCACTGTTGAAGGCCGACTCCTTATCCTGGTTGAGGAGCACATCGCACCCAAATTCATGGGGTTGTGGGCCCTCGTTCAGCTTGTAGGTTGCGCAAAAATGCTGAAGCAGGCTATCAAAGCGATTTAACAAGGGTATCCAGTGGTATAGATCGCCTCGTCCAAAGGGCCATCGGGATGGGAAGCTGGCGAGCTGTTGTGGTAAGAGGGGTAGAGGGGTTGTCGAGGCTGACTCGACATAGCTCTTGAGCCAAGGAGACTACGAGATGTTAGCTGGCGCCCATATTTCACGACCCGCTGAGAGTAGATTACCAAAGTCTCCTTGTGCTTTTGTTGCATGGGCTTGGTGATCTTCCCCATTGTGAAGGTCGAGGCGGCTGAGCCGCAGGAAAACGATGGAAGCTCCCCCTCCGCTACAACCGGGTTACCGAACCCGCCACAGCGAAAACTTCTCCCTCAAGAATAGAGAGACTTTGAATCAGCAGGTTCAAGTATCGAGAAATATCTGCGCGCAGTGGGGCGGTGGTATGCCTGGAGTTGGAGCCTTTTGATGACTTGTCAGGCTCTGCGGGGACAGATGGCGATCGTGAAAGCCCTGCAGGACGTCTTGGGGCGGCTTTTTGCCTCGGCAAGGCTGATAGTGGTAGGAATGTGTTGGGGTATAGTCTTCGGTAGAGTTATTGTGATGATGGGCAAGGATGTATTCGTCGGGCGAGGGTCGCGGGTGGCCGATAAAGCTTGGATTAGCAGTTCAAGGTTCGAGTGCAGGTCGTCCTAGAACAGCTTCGCCCGTGGCCAAATCGTTCCGTGTCGCTCACGAGATGAAAGTGGGCTCGTCCCCTCACCGGATATGGTGGAAATGAACAGTATCTCGAGTTTGGGGAAAAGGTGTTTTGGTGTTGATGCGGAGAGAAGGTGTAGGATGGGGAAAAGCGTCTTGCAAATCGTCAGGTTGAGAGGTGCAAGTGGGCCTTTGCGTAATAGGTCTGGCAGTGGTCGGGGGAAGCTACCGGGGAGCGGAGGTACCTCCAGCGCCAGCCTTGCACTGCGAGGTACGAGCATCCGGTGTTGAAGGATCGGAATATCTCTCGGCTCGTTGATGGCACTTTACTTGTCTCCTCTATCTGCAGTTAATAGCGGAAGGATCATTATTTGACACTGACAGTGAGTGACACAGGCAGTGGCAAGCATCCATGTTGTCAAGTTTGGTTTCCTCCGCTGTTACATCTTTTTGTTGCTGCAGGGGATTAACTGCCCCTCTTGCACTGTTGTCCTCGCCCCGTGGATCTTGTCGATCCCGGCAAATTTTCTCATCATTTTCGACAAACTCTAGAGCTAGGTTGAGCTGTCGTGTTTGTTTATTTCCGCAGGCTGGGGTGAGGAGTCGTGCTGCATGGCGGAACATGTGAAAGCATATTTCTGCTTGATGGTTAACATTGCACTGCTTAACTCGTCAGAGACTGCGAGGTAAAACTCTCCCGGCTGCAGTCTTGGCTGCCTTGGCTCACCCGTGCGTTTATGCAGTCTTTGTGGCATGATATTGATAGTTGCCATGATTACATACATACAGTTGCGCTACGGAATAACGGACATTTTCTAGGACAATAAAATCGAAGGGGTTTACCTACCGTGCCTATTGCCTCGATGAATCATACCTTATGCTCAGATATTATAGATTAGTTCTCTAATCTCTGCGATAGTCTCCTTGGGGCTGTACCTGAGCTTAGGCTACACGCTAAACTGATAGATGGTACAGGTTCAAGAGCAGTATACGTGCGTGTGCGTCGGTTCTTGTGATGCACTGTATATGGCATGCATGGGAGCTTGTCTGTTGCCTTCTGGGCTTTGGCTTCTCATCCGTGCAGTCGATTAATAAGAAACAGACGAGACACAGCGATTCTACCAACTTCACATGCAGCAATGAAAACGATATCGGAAACATTCGAACTTTGTTGCTGGGTTGGCGTAGGGTAGCTCTGACTTAGATCGAGTATCAGCTCCATGCGTTCTAGCGTTGTCTTTAGATGAAGGAACTTGCAGTGGAGGTTCTTCGTCAGTTCATTGCAGGCAGGTTTTCGTCTTGTCCAGAACCTTTTGGGAAACTAGACTGAATGAAAAAGTGCATTTTCAGTAACAACAGTATTTCGTCCACCATTCACACATTATTCAGACCAGATGATGTCATACCGATTAACTAGTATTCACCAGGATCCCAGCTAGCAGCTTCTCGTCAGTGCAGCTATGCAAGCTGCCCAGGACGCAAGGTATTATCAAGAGATACTGGGTAGTAGGTACAATAAGGTAGGCAGGTAGGAAACTGATAGTGGCAGAACTACCATAATCAATATTCTGACTCCGTCAACCCATTTTGTCGTGTCTCTTAAGTTGTTCCGCCTTTTCCTTGCTTTTTCCGGTGCTCGGAGCCCTTCCGGTAGCGGTAACGGCACAGACGTTATCTGCCAAGCCTGAATCAATCCGGTGCCTCCGGCATTTGCACGGGACGCCGCCAAACCGGCTGCCCCTGCGTTAGTGTGGCCGGCGATAGGGACCGAGTAGACGGAAAAGTGTTGATGATAGCCAGATTCGTCGCTTGACATGGACAGTCCGTCCCTTGCAAGACGCAACACCCTTGAACGCAGTCAAAGAGAAGGAAACAGCTGCTTGTGCCGCATCGTGCCTGGTATGACAATAGATACGGCCATACGAAATTGGATGCGATCAGTGTCGGCTGGAGCGAAACCCGTATAATATGGAGGCACTCGAGACTCGCCATTGGCCACATATCCGCGTCCCGTCATCCCATGCTTGCTGTGGAGGACTCGGGTGGTTCTGAAACAATGCAATGACGCTGGGGCATGTACAATATTCCATGGCCCTGGTGGCCCTCTATGCAAGCATGAATAACGGCGGGGGGTCCAAGCCTGCAGGGAGGTTGACAGGAGCTGGCTGCGTGGGAGGCTGACGCCCAGGTTGACATTGACGGATTCGCCTTAGCCAAGTGTGTCGTAGAGGCGGCAGAAGACCCTATGATCCAGACTGGAACGCAATGACAGGCACTGATACCAGGCTAAAAGTGCCCCTCGGCCCGTCATGCGCTGGTGACATCTAAAGGAGGACAAGCATGTAATTAGTAAGATGTCTTTAGGTTAAGCAGACTTGGGATAACTACATGGCATAGTTAAAGTGATGGAGCTGATATGGATAGTAGCATCAGATGTAAGCTAGGTACAGTTGAAGATTGACAGTATGCGGAGATCCATATGATTTCAGATATGTTCCCTTTCCGTATGGTGAAAAAAAAGGGCAGAAGTTGGTGAATTGCCCGCCGAGACTGGTAAGCCCCCATTCGAGTCAATGACACAAATCCAAATTCCTCACATTCCCAACCATTTGCGTGGCCATGGCACACAAAACACAACGGCTTAGGAACATGCCACAAGATGGAGGGAGGATCACCATTCCAGGGTACGCCGCCTGACGTTTTGCAGCACTAACATACGCTGAGGGTGTCAAAAAACACTGGACTCAACATATAGCCAGCCACCTCATATATACCGCGTATGGCCTTTGATGTATTTTGACACCCAACACTCGTAGCCCCAAACCAGGGCGTCCCCTAATAAATTCACGTTAGACCGGGTGCTATCCTGCTTCCCCACCAGCTCAGCCAGCCGCTGCCACCTCATGGCACTCACTGTTTGCTAGGGATACGTACCTACCTACTTTACCCAGTTTATTTCTGGCGGGTCCCGCCAGCGCCTCGCTCACTGTCAGAACCCTGAGGTGAGCTCCTAGTCCTAGTCCAACTCTCTCCCCGTGGTAAGGGGCACCAGCATCAGCGCCACAACACCCCTTGGATTTCTGTCAACAGCTGGCTTCTGGCATACTTCCGTTCACTTTGTCGCCGGACGCAGCACTCAGTCTCTCGTTCAGGTCTCCGTTGTTATACCGCCCTGCATTGACCACCTTCTATAACCCTACATGGAAGGCCATTGAGGAACAACATCACTGTTCACTCTAGGTGCTCGGTACTCGACGAGACGACGACCACGGTGCTCACCCTAGTACTCGAAACCCTCCGGAGCCATGTCGCAACCCGAAGACGTCGCCTCGCAGGCCACCCAGGCTCACATCAACCCTCAGCCCGAGAAGCAAGACGAAAAGCTGCCGCAGAAGGAGACAGAGAAGAAGAGACTCTCGTCTGGTACGGAGTCTGACGATGCTGTAGGTCCATCCCACCTCACGCACTCTCCCACCACAGCAGTCACACGACAGACTGCAGCCTGACTTGGAGCTTCTCCGTGCTAACTAAGCAGGCGACTGAACCTGACGATAATTTCGAAGATGCTGTTGCACATTCTCCTGCACGAACCCTTACAAAACGATCCATATCGCACTCCAAACCCCAGCCCTCAGCTCATGAAGACGCTGTAGAGAAGCCGCCCAACCGGCGCTCCGAGGATACGTTGGAGGACAAGCAAGAACAATCGCAGGATAACAAACTGGATCAAGATGCTGCGGACCCTTCCGATGAGGGCAGCGCCCACAAGAAGCCCGCAGTTCGAAGGAAATCATCATCAACCCCGAAGCGCATCTCCAGTACCTCAAACCTGGATAACGTTAGCCTTGACGACGACACCGCTTCATCTACTCCATCTCCAGGTATGAGGCACTGCCCGAGATTGCCCTCTTGATGTTGGCCAATACTGACTCTGATCATGTAGCACCAAAAAGCCCAGTCAAAAAGGAGCCGGCTAACAAGACGTCATCCTTGAACAGTATCACAAACTCTCTTCCCTCGATGCCGTGGTCTCCACCAGCTGAATCCTCCTCAAAAAGCCCTGTACCGCCAGTTGCTGCTCTCGCACCCCCTCCCCAGGCGCTCCAA